>JAGDQP010001389.1:99870-116436 GCA_022664845.1 Lepisma saccharinum | reverse complement strand
TACAAACTGCTTAATTAATGATCACACAATTGTATCGTCAAGTGTGATGTATTGGTACCATTATGTGTTAATTATGTTGTGAGATGTTGTTGATGTGCGTGTGTACGGCAAATATAATGAAACGTGAATTTGGTAACTAGGAACCAATGAACATATGTCGGTCACCTAATGTAAATACTATGTTTCTGTTTATTAAAGAAACTAGCGCATTCAGTACCATTAGAATCAGATCGTTACTTAATTCGAACCCAACTGTAATTAGTAAGTTTAGCACCAAGAACACCAGTTTTGATTGGCCTCTGTCGAGCATCATTGCACATAAATTCGTATCCAGTCAAACAAAAGACTATAACAAAAAGAGGAAATCTAAATTTTGAGCATCAGCATAATAAATACAATTCAATTCATTTCAACATCGGACGTTTCGTTAGATTGTCTCCACATACAGGTTTTGTATCGATTAACGTATTTATTGGTTATATACATTACATATTACATTTAACAACATAGATATATTCATGGTGTGTGTTTTTGCTTGTAGCCCGCATAGTACCCTTAGTTGTATTTCACAATTTCAGCTCTCTCGCAAAGGTACATAAAATCATAATACATTCTAACCAAGATATTATTAAATTCCTTCGTTTTAGGATGCTGTTTCGATACTCCCCCGTGTTCATAACTTTAAATAAATTACAAGGATGCGTTTTGTGTACGCTCCCGTGCCTAAGTTCATCTAGTTCATTGTACCGAACAGTACAAGGCAAATATTGAATGTGAGGTTACCATATCAACCTATCGTTAATTGAAGATATTTATATCCATAAACTATTCTCTTCTATCTCCGCGAAATTCTTACGATTTTAGTCTAACTAGCTACAAAGCTTAAATTGAATTGCATTGAATTTTATTTGTGACTTCTAGGCAGCTTTGGCTCATGTCTGGATAATGTAGGGAGTCGACCAAGGCCTAGTTTGAATGTACCATCTCAGTTTTAGGCTGGTGCGACCGAGGAAAGCTCTGCCAAAAATAACTACAGTCATAATGACCAGTTGCTGGAATCGATCCGAATGCAAAGCCCAAACTCAAAGTAAATGAGAGCTGAGCCTAAATGAGCAACGGCCGCTAGGTATTAACTGTTAAGTATTTAACGCCAATATACTTTTAACGTACTTACAATAATAGATTATTGTCTTAAGAAAAGAAAGCAAAAAATTCGTTCGTTGTTTACATTAATTGCTGTGTTATTGGTTCTCAGAGTAACAGTGAAAATAATTTCTTAATCTTGGCTTTTTTTTAACAATTTTACTTACCGTCTTCTGAAAGGTTCACGTAAATGTATACTGACCGAAGCAAAAATCATAATTGATAGCCCGAGGTCGGAAAACGGGTTGGGCTAAACGTGTTGCGTGCTTATAGTTGTGGTGAAGCAGAAGAAAGCTATGATTAATACGTAATGTAACAATTCCAAGAAGTAGACGCGGTACACCCGCCGTTACCTGTGGTGCCGGTAGATGAAGAATTTGTTCATGAAGAGGAAGACCAAGACGAAGACTATGACGAAGATATAGTTGAAGATGAAGACATAGACGAAGATGAAGACGACGACGAAAAAGACGATGAGAGGACAATGTTAGAAAGGATTTGGAGAAGACTGAAAGATTATTTCCAAACGAAATATGACGACGAAGAGAACTTAGTGGATGCACCTGTGACAAAACACAGCAATTATTACCACCGTATTCATGTGTACAGACGGAGAAAACGCCTTCGATGGACCAAGAGGAATCGACAACTTATGACTCTTGGAAACATCAGTGAGAATGGGGATGAGGGAACAGGTTCTTTTACTGACACATCACTTTTACAGATCAGACGTTTGGGCCACCGTGTAATAGTCAAATATATCGTTCATAACAATGAGAAAACGTTCACAGATTATACAGATGAGTTGGAGAGGGCAGCCTGTTACGGATTCAGAGTGATAGCAGCAGAACCATCAAGTCTTCGACGTTATATTCGAGATCAATTCGAGAAAAGACAATTTTGGTCATTTGCAAACTTCAGCTGCTCTATTTCGTCCTTAATATCATATATGAATCCACGAACAGCATATTATGGTCCCTTCGTAAGTGGATTGGGTTTGGTAGTAGCGTATGTAAATCACACAAAAGAATCATCAGCTTTGGAATGTTATGCAGAAGAAAAGGATGATAAAGTGGTTGAAAGAGTATGTGCTAGAAAACCTGACAAGATATTGTATACAATTGGTAAAACCAAACAATATAGCATCTTCAACGGAAGGAATTTGTTAGCATTGACCTGCGCTTCTGTGAGTGGCTACATGCTTTACAAAAAATTCTTATAAGCAACGACTGAACAACCACCCTGGAACCTGTTACTACCAATGTTTCATTTGGAGCTCAAATCACTGAAAGCGCACCTAGTTTTGAAATCGAGTTACCAGCTTGGAATCGAAGCACTGCTATTCTCTCAGTCCGAGGTCACCAAAGACATAATCATTAAAGGATTTTAAAAAGCACAAAGTTGCTGAAGGAGGAAAGATTGTAACTGTGACTTTTCCCTCGAAAGGTGGTTCGATATTGCGTTTGTGCTTCCTACAGATAATACCACACTTTATGACAGATGAGCAAAATGTGGATATCAAGGGAAGATAATATCCAATGTGAAATATTCAAACCATTCTTGAAGTAGCAAGAAAATCGTACGATACAAATTATATAAACAGCAACAACGGGGTAGCGACCGCTGCTTCCTCATCATCTTCAATTTTCTTTATACATCACGCCATACTGACCAAAAAATTGAAGGCAGGGGTTCCGCAAAGAGCCGAAAGTTTAGCATTCGAACATCATCAAGATTATCTTTCCGGGCTTGTTTTCGTTATTTTCCCAAAGGAAAGAAAAATTAAAAAAAAAAAGTTGATTTTGTTCGTACCCACACAGGATGATCGGAAATATTAGAATGATGTATACAAGTTGACAAGCAATGAAAACCAAAAGCAAGGTTGTATTGCATACGTTGTTCATAAAATCCATGTAAGCAGCGACAGAAGTTTTGTTTCTTACGCTTCCAGTATTTGAAGTGAGAATACACCCATATAGTTTGGGTACCAGGCTTCACCTCACTAGTTTTCTATTCATCAAATACTTTCAAGACAACCAAACTTCCTTTCATTCCTGTTGATCTTTCTTCATATTCTTCAGTCACCTACTTCCTATGCTTTTCTTACGTTTTCTTTTCACTCATTTGTTTTCTTTCAACATACCATTAATATCTTCTAAAGACAAGGACCCAAGTAGTTGTTAAACAACCTCCTATTTATGAAAATGCGAGATTTAACAATGAAGTTCACCCTTTGTCTCACTACTTAACAGATCAACAGGACTTAGAAAATACAGGAAGGGAACAACACCCTTAAGAACTAGATGAACAAGTAACATGAAGACGTGTGAGATGAGAGTCCAGTACAAAAGTCAGGAAAGAATAGTCTAAACACAAGCATATGTTGAAAGTTTCAAAACCTGGATCTCACTGTGGCAAGGATAAACAATTGTTGGGTATGGAAGCTTAGTTACAAAAATGCAGAACAAGAATTTGGAAGCACAAATTCTACGAATTGATAAAAGAGAAAACAAAAAGTCCTTGAGTTAGTTCAAAATGATTTTTATAAATGCGCAGGATGTAAACTTTCGTATTACTTTGTGTATTTGTCAATATTTCTACGTGTTTTGGAATAGGCTAAGTGTCACAGCTACGTGGTAACATATATTGTCTTAGTTTGAGTGGATTGACATTTTATTACATCAGTAATTTGTGGATGCGACTGACAATTTTAGCATCAAATTCTCATTACAGGGACATGTATAAACATCAGGAGCTCAAGAAAGAAGAAAGTGATCCAGAAAATTTTGAATTCTTGACAGATTTAGAGACACTCAGAAATGTTATTTCAGGTTTGCGGAAAAACAACAGGCCACCTACGATGCTATTAAAATCTTAAAGAAAAAAATTGAACAAGCTTGTCCTGATAAGTGTGTGTTTGTCCAGCAATAATGTATTGTGAATGTGAAAAAAAAAAGTCCAAGCGTTTGTCTCGTCTTCGAAGCTGTGATGCTGTGCAACATGAAAGACTGTTTAAAATGACTGTTAAACTGTGCAATGACTTTGGTATATATTATTCATCAGAAGTAAACTAACGTGACGACGACAATTTTTGACGAACGGACGTTTTACGACATAAACTAAAATGTATTCCTCTTCATCTAATTAATAAGTGCATACCATCTGCAGAAAGGTCTTCACAAAACCAAATGGCTTACATCAAGTAAAAAAGCCAAAGGCCTCACGCGCACTTCGCTGCGCAAATTCCTTGGAACATAATATCGGCTATTACATTCTTGAGTGCAAACTTCTAAATTGAGTGCAAAAATGTAATTGAACGATATATAAGTGCCGATATTCAAGTTACTAGTACTTCATCGAAAAGATCAAAATTTTCACAACTTTAAAAATTATGTGCACATTACGTGTTCTTAAGCAAAAAAAAAATCTGTTGTAAATGTTTTTTTTTTAAGTGTATATAAATCTCCATCCATATTACATAATAGAAGATATTTGTTAACTATACACAGAACTGTGAAATTCTTTTGTTTATATATCTTCACGGGTAGTCGTGGAAGATGTTGCTATTCCGGTTGTAAATGAGGGAGAAAAATTTTTACCAGCAAAGGATGAAGTAATCATGAAGAACGATTCTAGAATGCCATCCATATAAGTAAAAATTTATGAAATTAGAGTTTTAATTTGTATTTGCTTCGAATAAATAGCCCATATTTTGGAAATTGTTTTTTAATGATTCAATAGATACTTTCATTTGAGAGTGATGGTTCAGTCTTTAGTCTAGTACAAAATTAAACAAACGTATGCATTGACCGTATGCTTTTTAAATTGATTCTTTAGTTATGTAAGTTGCCTCCGTTTGTAAATTGATGTGTATTTTTGTAAATGTTCAGCTTTTTTTTTATCAGGTCTTCTCAATAATAATAATAGCCTCTTATAGAAAATACTGATGATCTGTAAACAGTTCTAGAGAATATTACGAGGTGAGTGAAAAATCGAAAAGTGTGATCAAAATCCCTGTATCTGAGTGAAACTTTTAAAATCCTAAATATGCTTCTTTTTTCTTTTTTTCCTAGCAAACTTTCGCCTTTAACACACTTGTCCCACAAGCAAGTTTCTAGAACGCAGGCCCACCTGGATAAATTCAAGATACTAGCATTAGGAAAATGAAAACTTTATTTCATTTATTATATACTAACATTACCTACTTTAACCTAACATTTACTCACAAATCAAAGGTAAATACAAATAACTTATTTTCCCAGTGTATAAGATTATGTGGGCCAGCGATCTAGAATCCTCCCGAAGGGACGGTTCTAGATCACTGCCTCACACATCCTTAGGACTCTACATTGGGAAAATAAGTTATTTGTATTTAACTTTGATTTGAAACTAAAAGGTTAGGTTAGTTCATGTTAGTATATTAGAAATAAAATAGAAATGGCAGTTTTCTAATGCTAGTATCTTGAATTCACCCAAGTGGGCCTGTGTTCTAGAAACTTGCATGGACGAACCACAAAAACACCTCTGCATTGACGAAAAGTGACGCACAGTTGTTGCTGGAATTATCGCGGTATGATACACTACGAACTCTTACCACAAAAGCACAGCAGATACAGACAGCACTGTTCGTAGTTCAGGAGGAAGCGCGTGTGACTTGTTCAACTACTGAGGATGTGTCTCAGTGACCCCATAAGCAGAGTACGGATAGGTAAGAATATGTCAGATAGTTTCGAGATTCGCAAAGGTTTGAAACAAAGCGATGCCTTCTCACCACTGCTGTTTAACTTTTCTTTAGAATATGCGATTCAGAAAATAAAAGAGGACAAAAAGGGACTAACATTGAATGGGTTGAATCAACTGTTTGTGTACGCGGATGATGTAGATTTAATAGGGGACGATATAGGTGCACTACAAAGTAAACCGAAGTGTTAATAGAAGCGTGTGATGAGATAGGTCTACAGGTAAACATAGAGAAAACAAAATACATGATAACAAGCCGAAACACAGGGAATATCGGAAATAGATACATAACAATTAAGAAGGAGAACAGAGAAAGTATACAAATTTAAATACTTGGGTGTATATGTAACAGGCAAGAACGAGGTCACGGAAGAAATAAAAAGTCGCTTAGCATCGCGCAACGCATGTCTATTCAGTCCAGAAACTCCTAACCTTGCGATTAATACCAAGAAAGTTGAAATTGAAAATATACAGAAGGATTATTCTGCTGGTAATACTTTACGATTGCGAAAGTTGGAGTACATCTCTAGCAGAAGAAAAAAAAATACGAGTGTTTGAAAATAAGGTCTTGAGAAAGATATACGGGCCGAAATAACTGGGGAACAGAGGAGACTACATAATGAAGAACTGAATGTACTTTAAAACTCACCCGATGTTGTAAGAATAATTAAATCGCGACGACTAAGGTGGGCAGACCATGTAGGTCGTATGGGGGGAAAAACGAAGATTTAATGGGCGGCATTGCCCCTCAGTCATTTCAGAATGATATTAAATGTTCCATTCTAAAAAAAAGAGCTTTTAAAGTAATTGCCCCCAGGGTCTCCGTCTTGATTTCTCAGTAAGAATTTGATCATTATTGACTTCACCACTAAAGCGTAGAAATACACTTTGATTAGTGCAGAACCGACTGTAACATGATTTTCTTATATATAAAATCCAGCTGAATAAAAGCCGAGTAAGCACTGATGAACAATTCTTTCAAGATTACACTAAATATCATGAATGAACACTAGGAAATATCACATTTTCTCCCAATTCTTTTTACTCACTAAAAGGTCCATTTCTTTCCAAAACACACTACTTACCTAATTTATTATTCGCACAAGTATTTATTGATACCACTAACATTTTTCGTTGGATTTCTAATTACCAAGTCGGCTAAATAACACAGTCACAAATATATCCACTAATTATTTCGAAGTATCCATTTTTTTTTCAATACCAGTATAAAGCAAGGTGTCGAGGAGTTCACAGATATTTTAGTTCAATTTCTGTAATAGAGGAAATCTTGCAGACGAGAAACACTTCAATATATCCTCATACTCAATCTAATTAATTTGCTTTATTTCAACAATAACTAAAACCCCTCTATGGTTGACTGTAGCCTGCAGAAAGCATCCTTCTTGGAACCGCAATTAGTACATCTATAGTGTAGAATATCATTCGAGAGCCTTAACAACGTTTAGCATGCTATATTAAAGTCTAACTCCGTCTGAACTCAGTAGAAAAATCTTGTGCATTACGAAATGTATACTTAACTTCTGAATTGGCTTTTATTAGGTATAATGGCATCCACATTCGTTAAGGCTCTCTAGATTTAAGTTATTTCAATTTTCCTGCTAGATTAGATTAGGTTAGGTTAGGTTAGGTTAGGTCAGGTCATATTTGGTTTGGTTAGCGCACAACTTCCGTAGTTGGATGTCATATACTGAACTTGGTAATTGGTATTACTTTAGCTTACATCCCGGGCGTGATTTTTCCGAACGAAATAAGTCACAAGTTCACGAATCGCAATCATGGCACTGTTACATCATAGTGACATGTTTATGTCCATATCACTATTGATGTTTTGCTACAAGAATCACGGACAGTATGTCGAGTGAGCAATAGCGAACGAGGACGGGTTAGAAAATTACACTCGATGCACATCACCTTTCACAGACACCACCTATGACTGCTCCATTTATGTTTGGTTCCAAATAGGATGCCCAACGTATACTAAACAGGAGCCGGAACCGTTGATTTTCTCGAAGATGCCAAGGGACAAGGTAGGGTTCGTAGAAAGTGTAGGCCTATTCAAACACAAGATCGTCACCTTATTCTGAAGGTTGAAATTTCAAATCCTCACATCCTCAAACATGCTGGTTCACATTGTCTTGGTGCTACCAACGGGCACAGTAAATGACAAGGGAATATGTATTTAAAGAAATTATGAACACTTCATCCTGAAGATTGTAACGCAAAATCTTCCGACTGTTACAAAACTGTTCTGAGCTCAACTTCAACTTGTACGTAGCATCAAATCAACGAACTATCTTAATAAACACGGTAGTATAATATCGCTGTACATATTTGTTGAATTAGTGCCAAATAGATTTTCAAAATTGAAGTGTTTCATTGTTTCAAAATATCTTCATTATAACAGTTTTTGTAAGGTGAATGACAGTCACAAAATACTGTGTTGGCGAATGTTGACACCCTCACACTGACGTTTATGTGTGTTGGTAATCACTTGTGAGCAACGTGCTCACGGAAGTCATATGATCGTTTTCCGATGTTTTGTAGAACCTGGAAGCAGCATCAGATGCAGCGTCTTGTGAGCAATTTAATTTTAAATTTGACGGGTTAACCAAAAGTGAGAAGTAACTTTTTTCCTCTCAAAAAATAAAAATATTTATTCAATAAAGTTAAAGGTGCCAAAGAGAAAACAACGGGGAAGCAGCCGATTGACTATAAACGTTTGAGAAATTTTGATGTGCTTGTTATTAAAGACGTCGCTACGTTAATTTTTCCTCTTAAAACTGGTGAGACACAAATGAGATATTTTATTACAAATGAAGAAATAGATTATGTTCTTCACGAGGCTCATGTGAAACCTGGACATGGTGGAAGAACGCAGGTGCTAAAATAGCTTCTGCATATATACTAGAATGTACGGGAAGAATGCTGGATCACATGCATCCCATACATCCATGATATCGAGAGGTTTGTTTGATTCTGCACGCCATTTTTCACACCACATGCTATACTCTGCTTTGATGATGAGTTCCGAAACAAAAGTGACTCAATAAGACTCAATTTCTGCACGATCTTTCAGTTTTCCTTCTTCGGCATTTTTTGGAAGGAGAATCTCTAGAGAATTTGCTATTTCTTAATAGGGGCGTTTATGTTTCTCCGGGACAGATGGAGTTGTAATAAGCCTTGAAACAGAGTGCTCTCGCTTGTGTTCTCTCGAACTCATCGGACTATTAGACAATTGAAATAATTTTGGACTTCAAGAGTCCAAATGCAGACGTCCTATTTCTTACGCAGGAACTACCTTGCAAGAGATCTGGAGGGCTTTAGTGGAGTGTCTCATAGGCAGTATTGACAAGAAGCCAAGATATCAGACAGTTGCTCATAGAGGGTATTATGCTTAAATAGAACATGCAGGGCCGTTGTGGAGAGCTGCTTGGTTAGCCAAGTAGCTAACATGTCATTTATAATATTTAGTACTAGAATGATGAGGGGTATCTAGAACACTGTATTCAAGATAAGGGGTCGTCCACATATTACGTAACGCGGCAAGGGGGAGGGAGGGGTTTGTCCTTGCGTTACGAAGTGGGACGAGGGAGTTTACGCTTTCGTTACGTAACGCAGGCTTTTTTGGCTAGAATTTTAATTTTTATTCTCAGGTTTATATGCAAACTTATAATTTTCTTCAGTTCATTTCTTTTTTATAAAAAATATTTCTATTGTTTTGGGAAATTGCTAACATATACGCTATAAGTGAATCGTGCAGAATGGATTCGAAGACGCTACTAGACACAAGCATGACGAACCCTGCGTGTGTTACAATACAATAATACTCCGTTTTCCGGCTATCGCCGCATTGCATACGGCACACGAAACTTTTCTGGAGTTAGTTGTTAGCAATCGTAACCACCGCTTTAAAACGCTCTCGTATAACTATTTCGGAGAATATGATTCAAAAGTTTTTATTTGAATCATTACCAGCTCTATTCTTCTAAGGAGCTTCGCACGTAAAATAAAAGAAACTCTTTTTCGAGAAATAATATATTCCACGACGGAACAATCCACGATTTGCAGAGCAAAATTAAGATATTGAAAACCGAATTCTTTGAATATTCATCTCGTACTAAATGACTAACTTTTCTCTTTGGATTTGAATTTTTCTGGAGAAATCGAGGTTATTCGAATTCTGACACTGATTTAAAACAAGAAGAATTTGAAAAGGGGTAAAGTCTAAAGAAGGTGCTCGACAAAGATAATAAAGAAGCCGACATTTCTTTGAAGCCAAGCCACCTTCAAAGGAAAAGTCAAGGACCCTGTGGTTGCTTTTATATTTAGTGTGTGTGTGTGTGTGTGTGTGTGTGTGTGTAGGTGTGTGTGTGTGTGTGTGAGAGAGAGAGAGAGAGAGAGAGAGAGAGAGAGAGAGAGAGAGATTATTTAATCTTCAGATTATTTGCAACAATTAAACACTAATCGATAGGACGGTGTAGGTGTAGGCACCAGTAGTCCATTTTGATACTTTTGATTGTGATGTTTTAAATCAAAGAACTGTGTTCTATTAAGTACTACTTAAATCTATTAAAGTATAGATCCGTTTTTGAACTGAGTTATTGTGTAAGTCATACTTGAACCAGCGCTATAATGTCCAGCAAATCTCGGCTGAATCGCACAAATAAAACTGCACAAAAAGTAAAAATCTTGGTGAAATCTGGGCGTAATTTTAAAACTAAAGCCAAAAGTCATAAAGGACTCGAGGAAATGGTGTCAGCAAGAATAGAATCAGAATTGAAAGCAGTTACTAAGAAGAAATCTACTTGCTTAAGCATCTTTAATAAAGTAATTCGTCATCCTTCCCAATCATCGGTGACCTAAACGAATGGGTGCGATCTCCTTGGGAAAGCGTCAATATGCAATTTCGAGGAAAGACTGGTTAATTAAACAACCTCATGGGGTTATAGTAGTATTACGGTAATATCATTTTCTAATACTTTGATTTGTTGCGAAAAAAAAACTACAAATTTATTCAGAATACAAGCATTAATAAAAAGTTCTGCCATAAAAATTTGTTTTTTATTGTAATAACTCCCAAAATACGCACAATTTGTAAAAAAAAATAATCAAGAAGCTTGACGTGACAAAGGAGGGGGGCAGGGGTTCGGCCTTGCGCTACGAAGTGTGAGAAGGCGGGGGTAAAAATTGGTCAAAAATAGTGTTACGTAATATGTGAACGAAGAATGGCTATTGCCACTGTAGATTCGAGGTATTTAGGTATCCTTTTAGTTTTGACAGTAACACTTATTACACATATAAAGAATTTTCATTCCACTTCAAACCTTGCTCAAAAAAAATTAATCAGCAGCAGTTATCGGACTTCTCGGCGTCATGGCTTTTTCTGACAATAACGGGATGAGTCACTCGTGACTGCAGAACACGTTCGCATAAGTTCCGGAGGTTTTTGCAAAGAAAACGAAAAAGTTAGGGTGCTTATTTATAGAGAAGGGCAGACGCTGCGTCCTAGGCGGTAATGAGCAACATAAGATGCTGTTCTTTTGCACGAATAGCAGCCTTTCGTTTACACATACGTTTATTTTGTGATCGAACTTGAAAATGATTCTCTAAATTTAACATTTAGCGTGTACCAGGGTTGTTTACTTCTTCCCTTTCCCCTTTTTCTTAATTTCTCTTGTCCTCCTTTCTCTAGTGCTTTTATCTCTTTCCACTTTCTGTGGCTTTTCAAACTTTCGGGGGGGAACATGTCTCCCCTTGACTACGTGGCTCGTGTCAAATTAAATATAGAGTGGCAAAAAAAGGACTTGTTGTGTAATTTCATCACGCTACGCCCCTGTAACAACATATTGTGAACATAGTGTAGAAGAAATGTTCTTTCAACTAATCGTGGAAATAAGTGTCTATTGAGCTCTTAAGATTAATATTCAGACCGATGTTATAAAGTCATCACCCACACGTTTTGAATTCATCTTGTAGAGTGTAGCAACAACACTCCAATATATTAGGTCAGATCATAGATGAACTAAATATGTGCTTCCATGAACTAAATGTTAGCAGTGGAATTTATCTCTCTCTCTCTCTCTCTCTCTGTCTTTCTGCATGTGTCTTATCTTATGGTCTGAACTTCATTGGCGTAACATTCTGAATAGAATAAAATCCAGCGCTTGGTTTGCATCTTGTCAACTGGAAACAATTGATAGTACGTTTGTTTTCTTAACAACACTTTACTCATTGTTTTGATCCTTTATGCATGCCTGGATTTGTCGTCATTTTGTGATTATTCTTTTGTTTGTTTATCCCCTCCTTCCCTTTCTCTTTGATTTTGTACCCTCGTTCTCCTCCTTCTCTGTGGTTCTATTTTATTTATCTTTTTATTTTTCTTACGTGTATGCTTGCAGCTGCAGAAGCGAACTTTCATGTGAAGCAAGTTAGTTGTTTTTTGTTTTTTTTCCTGGACTTATATGGAAGAAATTGCGGGTGGGCAGCTCTTGAGTAACGTGATTGTATCTGAAGAAACAGACTCCAAGAAGGGCGCGCAAATGGCAATGTCTACTGTTAGACAGGCAAGGCAGAAAAAATCTTTAATAAGCATGGCACGAACTTATTTTCCCGTTGCAGTGAATTGATTGCTGCCATCTGTTTCGTAAGGGCTGCCTCGAATCATGTGCAATTTTGCAAGATTGCGAGTTCGTTCATCCTACCTGCAGAACAAGGTGATTATATATGTATAAGGAAAAGTATCAGCATCGTGGACTTACATTTCTTCTCAAGAGTGGGTGATTATTTGGTTTAGGGAGAATATAATTTGTTTTAGTTTGCAGTTGATACAAAAAAAAGTTATGGTAGTCTGAATCTTGCATTTTGGGAGGAGCAAAACTCTGTTAGAATTACTAGAATGAAGAACAGAACCTCTGCAATGAATACTAATTATCAAGTCTGAGGCGATACCGGTCTGTGGAATAATTTACTCGTCCATAGCATATAAGTACTAATACAATTAGTTATTTTGTATATTTTGGCCAGTGATTCCATCAGACCCCGCCCCCTGTGGGGGTCACACCCCAAGTCCTCGATTGCCCCTCAACTTTAAAATGTTTAGGGTCAAGAAACGATTTAAACCGTGCTAAACTCTACTTACACCATCCCAATTTTGAATTTAAACCGCCCGAAAGTGAAAATCCTGGCTGAATCCCTGATTTTGGCAACGAGGAAAATGGGGCTTGTAGTTTAATTTCCTTTCTATTGAAGAAATTTGAAAGAGCATAATTCCAACATATTAATAGAGTAGTAGCTTCTACTCCTACTAAAATATAAATTCCAATAAAAGTTACTTCAAACGTAACATCTTAACCTAACAGAAATGAGACTCATAACGCTGCGATGAAATTGCGCTATTTTTTTGAAAGGTTTGATCGTTGATAATCTCTGTACTTTGTCACTTATTAACGAGAAGCAGAAAATGCTGAAATTGCGCAAATTTCTACTGCGACGTTTGCCAACAACAGGATTCAGAAAAAAATAAATGGAACTTTGAACCGGAATAAATGTAAATAACGCCATTCCTTTGTGAGATATGCCTATATTTTATTTTAATATTTACAAAACAAAGTATATTTACAATTACAACTTGAATCTTTGAAATTTAAATCTTATAGCCTTTAAAAAATTCATACGTGCTTCTTCATGGTTTATTTGGGAATTGCTAAACTAAGCGCCTTCTGATGAACTCGTTCCTTTTGACTTCTGCTAATCTTTAAGCCTTCTAGTAGGGGTAATTAATATACGAGAAAAAAAGGGTCGAACCTGAAACGAATTGCAACAGAAGCGATTTAAATGGTTTTGAGGCAAGTCCAGTGTGCTGTATAACATATTCAAAATCGGACAAAATCTAAGCATGGGAACACCTTCAAAATGGCGACCATTCCAATATGGCTGCCGTACGTAACATTACATCACATTTTCAGCCCTGTGCCTCTCTACGTCGCACGTAGCGTGATGACACCTATTACAAAAGTTTTTAACAATAAAATTCCGTTTCAAATGAGATATAGATCTTTCATCAGTTACACTTCCATCTACATTCAAAAGTTCAAAAATAGTGCGTTTGTGGCATTTACGTGCACTTATCTCGTTTCTGGCGGTAGTTACAACAATTACTTTCATGAGATAAAAGATTTGCTTTGTTTTTAGTTTTCCATTATGCCATAAGTCATGTATGTTCTGTAATAATCAGTAAAGATACGCCCAAAAGTATGTATGTTATTGGCTATTGTGCTGAGTATATAGAAAAGTAAGGGATTAAATCTAAAGCAAATTGCAACAGAAGTGATTTCAACCAGTTTGATATAAGTTCAGTGTGCTAAATAACATATTCAAAATCGGACAAAATCTCAACATGGGGAACAACCTGAAATTGAACGATTTAAGTATGGTCCAGTAAAGTGTGAGTGACAGAATGCCCAAGTAGCTGTCCAAGCTTTCTACTTAAGGTAAAGAATATCTTATCAATTTCAAACTTATATTTAATACAAATATGTTTATTTTTTTGTTATTTTAAATCTATGAACCAGGGTTACTACACATCCTGAACTACAGACTAAAGCAAAACTTCACAAACACAGTATTAAATAGCCTTGTAAGTTGTAACGTTATTTTTCAATTCAATGTTCAAGAGAAGTATACAATAATATGACTCAAATACATCTAGACATTATATACAATTACAAGATTACAGATTACAAACCCGGAAAAGAATAAAATGACAGTATTTTTCTATGCAAATACAACTGTTAAAAATAAAACTACCTTTTACGAGTCATTGGTATATGAGTAAATCGAATCTGTTTATTCGCATTGTGTGCCACACCTAACGTTCTTTTTCTAATTTGAAACAAAAAAGTTTGAAGTAAAATTCCCGGGGAGCAACTTCCCCTCCCTTTCGCCCCTAAATGACGGGCCTTACAAATATAATAATGAAGAACACAACATATAAATCTACAAAATAACACTTTCATTTTTCAAATAATATTCTTTTTGTGTTTTTGGTATTGCCAATCCATGATTGAATATATTCCGCCGATTATACTTGATGATGATGAATTTCGTTATTTAATGTAGCTTTGCTACCCGACCGGATAATTTGCGACGGTGGGAATGGATGAATGAAGATGAGAGGAATGAATACAAACACACAAATATCCATGCCTTACCCAGGATTTGAACCTAGAACCCCTGGCGTCGCAGCACGCTACGCTAATCTCTATGCCACGAGGGCTGGCAACGATTATGCTTATGAGGAGTTAAATAAGCTCAGTAATACTTATAATAAAAATATTCTTCAAAATGTAATGTAAAAAAAGAAATAAGCATTTAAATCAACCTTAAATAAAACCTGAAGAATCCCTGGCATTCCCTGGAGATGCACAGCCGGCTTTATACCACGGAGAATGCCAGGGATGCTTTCGTGGGCCAGGCTGGAGATAAGAGTGACGTTAGCCCTCGAAAGCTTGGAGTAGATACTAGAAATTACCTGTCTGTTTACCCGAAAAACTTCTACAGTTTAAATCTGTCCGAATTATTCATTAAGGAAGCAATGTTTTCAGATGGAGAATCGAGGCATTTAATTTTGCATTCTAGCAGTAGTTGTTCACTGATCCGCTCAATTTCAGGTTGTTCCCATGCTCAGATTTCGTCCGATTTCGAATATGTTATTCAGCACACTGGACTTATCTCAAACCGCCTGAAATCACTTCTGTTGCAATTTGCTTTAGCTTTATTCCCTTACCTTTGTATATTACCCCTACTACCATATTGGAGCCTATAAAGTGCTTCGAAACCGCTGCACCCAAACTGTACGCAAAGCTGAGCTGAATCTTGCATATGACATCATGAACAAAGAAAATCAGAATCCTTACAATTATGTAAGGAGAACATATGGTAGTTATTTCAACTATGATATTTCAGTCTCGACGGAGTTAAAAATTTGCAAATGGAGGATTAATAATGTTCGTGTGTGCTTTGGTAGTATATTTACCACCACGCGTACGAGTATTATATCCCCAATTTACAAATGAATAACCCGTTCAAACTCAAATACAAAAGTTGACGTTTCTACCATATGTTCTTATATAACTGTACAACATGTGAAAAAAATATATTTTTATATTGTGTCCCACCAGAGATATTGGACCTCCAATACGCATAAAATACGAATTTTTGGATTTTCAAACATTTATAAAAAATTAAGGAACCACGTGTCAGCCTTCATGTTTTGTATACATTCAATAGAATGTGATGTGTAATAGTGTACAAAAGATCAACGCTGATATTGAATCCGCTCCGTACGAAAAAGCCCCCTAAAACAGGACTTTATTCTGTTGTGACAATCGCATTTGGATATTACTTTGATCACTTCAGCTACGTTTTAGGCTTGTCATGCAGAGAACTAAAATTATCAAGCAGATTTAAAGGGAGAAACATGGTTTCTGTTTGAATGTCCTATGATAAACCAGTACGGATATATTACATTTTTGTAAACTACTGCAAAAATGACGGCCATTAATTAATAGATTTGGATAGAATTAAAAGAATGCCCGTTTTGAACTATTCTAATATAAGAAATATAAATATAATAATAATAATATTAATAATAATAATAATAAT
>JAGDQP010001389.1:81526-99770 GCA_022664845.1 Lepisma saccharinum | reverse complement strand
TTATTATTATTATTATTATTATTATTATTATTTGAAAGAGGTCAATTAACTAAGCTGGACGATTTCAGACCCTGTAGTTTGTATAAGATCACGACAACCTCTCTGTCTTATCCGAAGTTTGCAACACTATGGTGTGTGTTTTAAGTATGTTCTTTATCATCACTAGACGATGTAAAATATCCAATAACACGACGTACTTCCATTTGAAAAGTTTAAACTTTATACGTAGTTGGCAACACTGACAACACATAGTGTTTTTAATCCTGATGTCCACCATGTTGCTAGAAACAAATTCCCGGAAACGGAAGTTTCATTCAATGACTCATTTCTGACTTATTGAGAATTATTCATCTCCTCCCATTACTACTCCCAGTAGCACACAAACGTGTTTTCAACGTTGACTAACCGTTATCGGTTGTAAAAAAATACGTTTATTTTTAAATCATATTTCAACGAAGACGTCATTGCATTGATAAGACGTTAACACAATGTGTATTCAATATGTTATTTTCGACTATGGTATAATAGATTTTGTTTAATGCATTTCTTATTAATGTTATGTCAAAAAATATAATTAAAAACTAATTGAATGACACAAACTTATTTTCGTGTTCTCATGTGTCCGTTGAAAACAGATCGAATTTCAAACCATATTTCAACAAAGTTAGAATTTTGTTGATACGGCGTTAATGTGACGTACTTTCAACGATCATTCATGCTATGTCCTACATTTCGTTTCACACTTGTATTTCTAATTTATTTGCTTAAACATTATAATTAAAAGCAAATGCAATGAAAATAACTATATTTTTCATGTTTTCATTGACATGTTGAAAACAGGTTGAATTTTAAACTATATTTCAACGAATATTTAATTTTAACGATACTGTAAAAGATTAGCGGACCCTCCAGGTGGATTCTTGGATAAGTGGTCAACGCGTCGAGCTACCAACGAAAAGTGCAGAATGTTCCTCTGTTCGAATCCCACAGCAGCCGCTCGGATTATTTATTGATGGAAAATTAACACCGTGCATCGTGATAAAAGGAACGAATAAAATGAAACTAAATGTGTGTATACCAATAGACAGCATTCATGCTCTGTTTTGGCCAACTAAACCCGTTTCATCATCGTTTCTTCTCAACCATTATTCAACGTCGAATAAGCCGTTGAGCAGGAAGACATTTCGGTACATTTACAATGTTAACATAACCTTACTGGTGTATGCTACTGGGGAGGTGTCGATTTTGGAAAGTTGGAAACCCTGTATCTACGAAACTGAACGAAATTTCACCCATGTTGTTTCGATGTCAGAAATCACCTCCCGAAAGTTAGGTCCTTTATTCCGAAATACTGTGATTATATCCTTTATTTAACTTCTGTGAATCTCGATGTTTCGCTCCCCTATAGCTCCGCCCCCCTCGTCCATAGCACCTTAAATGTTGGTATTCTCCATATCTCACCATCCTCTATCAGATGCACTATGTTTGATTAGGAACTGAGCGACAACTATCGTGACCCTCTCTTGTGAGTCGCTAAGGTAGAGAATTACAAAAAAAAAAAAAAAAAGCCGACAAATTCATTTCTAATTAGAATTCATAGATGGCTGTATCATATATTGATTATTTAAGCATCTTTTTTAATGTGTTAATTTTACTATTTTGGATTGATTTTCGTTTTAAAAGTTACTAATGCAATTATAGAATCTAAAGCCTAAAGCACTAAAAGTCTTTTGTTAATCCTAAATATTACATGATAATATGATGTTTAACAAATAATTTAGCACAAAAATACATATTCATCGTATTAAGTATATTGATATTGCTAATTAGCTTTTTAGGAAATATTTACTGGGAAATCTGTGGTGATTATATCCTTTAGTGAGCACAAGTAGACGATTAGCACCGAATATCTTTCGTATAGCTCATGTTCTGACTACTTAAGTATGAGATCTTAACCTCTTTGTTGTCATGGGAACCATTCCCATTGGTTTCCAGCTAAACAAATAATGTGGGTATATGCAATACCTTTCGATACACGTTAATATTTCTCCTCAAACTATTCCACTCTCTTAAATATATTTGATGGTCATTACTTTTTAGTAATATCTCACCAACGATAGCAAGAAATCTGTTTGGACAGGCTCCGTGCGGTAGTAATAGCAACGCAATGGAAGTACTGACGGCTTAACTAGTCCGTACCTTGTTTTTCCCTTGCAGTGCTAAACGTACCGCATAAAGTTTGTTTAAATGTTGTATCAAATTTGGAATTACAGACTTGGCATTTCAAAGTTTGCTGCAAGTTTGGAATTACAAACTTTATGCGGTAAGTTTAGCACTACAAGGAAAAAACAAGGCTGGATGGTACAAACTTGGCGTAAACTTGAGTATATCTGAGAAATGAATAATTTTCATTAGGTGGGAGGATCTTCTCCCTCACGCACTCTGTAAAGGAACAAGCAACAATAAAAACAAATAGACAACGCACCCCCCCCCCTCGCACACACACACACACCTACCTTTCTTGAACACGTTACGCAAAGAATGAATTCTACTACGAGCTCAGGTCGATGACATATCGTTTTTGTCTGTTTTTTTTTCTTTGTTTTGCGTTTAATGAAACAAAAGAACAAATATCTAAGTTGAAGTGTTACGACTGATTAGGGGGGGAGGACATGTCATTAGAAACATAATCAACTTGGACAAGTGTTTTGACTCGTGGGCGTGCTGCTATAAAAGACAACTGAAAAGCGATATTTGACACCTGCCGGTTTGGTGTAGTAGTAACGTGTTCGAAAGGTAATGCGGCGGTTGGGGTTCGATTTCCGGTAGGGTGATATTTTATTTCTTTTAAATACTGTTCAGAAACTTTTTTTATTTTTGTACATATGGTAAAATATACGCATTTTCAAATTGTATTTAAAAAAAACACTAACCACTGGTTAGGTTTGGATTTTTAATTCCGGCGTAAGTTCATCACGGTAAGGAAAAATCAAGGCTAGTCGAAAGTTGGTTTAAATTAGCGTACTATCTGGGAAATTGACAGCCAGTTTGTTTGAGAAATGTCGTCGACCCGAATAGTGGAGTAAACGTCATTATAATACTCTTGAGGTGTCTCACTTCTGTAAAATCACGAATCAGTCTTCTTCATAGCTCTATTCTAACACAGGATCAATTTAAAAAAAAGAAATCCAAGTTTCGAATTCAAGTCTACATAAATGTCTTTACTTCAGAAACTGTTTTCGTAACATAAAAGGACTAGTAAAAATGTACTACGTTCAACAGAAGTACCAGTGGAACAGGGGTAGATTGTTGGACAACAAAATGAACATGCAAATCTGAAGGTCGTGAGTATGAACCCCACTCCAGACCACATCCATTGTGAGGCATTTTCTCTTTCGTCTCTTACGATGTAATCGTAATCAACATGCACGGCAGTGCATGAGCCAAGTTCTTCACGTCAGAAAACGTCCGCACTGCCAGAAGCATGTTATACAGGAACAAGAGTTTATGGCAAAATCGACGATTTGGGGGCCCCGTAAGAAAAAAGATGTTAAAGATAGGAATATGAGCTTTTGCCGTTAAGGAGATATGGTAAATATGTGCAAATGTACAAAATTTCGTATTCGTATCTCAAACTATGTTCTAGTTGTGGACCCCTGAAATTGCACATTTTAGGCTAACTGACTCACTCACTCACTCACTCATCATATTGTTTAGGGTGTTTGGAGTAAGCTAGAAACATGAAATTTGGTATGAAGGTAGAGGATGGTAAGTAGATAAAGGAAAACTTTTTAAAAAATTGAAAAAGTCACCATTTTGGATTCAAAATGGCCGCCAACCCTAAAATTTTAAAGAATACACAGCCTAAACGGCTGCCGCTAGAATAATGAAATTTAGTTTGACAGTACAACATTATTAGTAGATTATGAAAATATTACAAAATATCTCTAAAGACGCCATCTTGGATCCAAAATGGCGGGCGTCATAAATCCATTTTCCAACTGCATGAGCCAGAGATACGAAATTTGGCATAATGATGTATTATCAAGAGTAGTTTAGGAAAACATAACAACATTGTAAAAATTCACCATCTTTGATTCAAAATGGCAGCTGAAATACCATTTTTCACATCGTTCGAGATAGAGAAATGAAATTTGGTATGACAGTGTATCATCACGAGTATGTCACGAAAATATAAGAAAACGTTAAAAATGTGTCCATCTTTTATCCATAATGCCCGGCTAAGCCCCACTTTATAACGACTGAAGCTAGAGAAACGAAATTTGGTATGAAGGTGTACCATTACGAGTAGGTTAGAATAAATTTGGTTCGTCTCCCCTACTAGGGTACAGTTCCCAGCTGGAACCTGATTGCGATAAAGGGGTGCGCCCCAGCGAGGCCATCTTGGATTTCTGGGGGCAGCGCCCCAATGAGGCGAAGCGAGTATATACATTACACAAGTGTAAAAAGCTGCGAAATACGAGCAAAAGCACCAGGGGTGCAAACTGTCCAGTCAACTCCTTCAACCTTAAAAAGTGGTGAAATGGAATATGGATGAGTCTAGTTATTCGCGCCAACTTCCAATACTCCTGCGTGTTCCACCAAGTTTTACTCGTCACAAACGTCAGCACTGCCAGGAGCATGTTATACAGGCAGAATGTGGAAGTTTCCCCATTCGGACGCAGCGCTCTGGAGTATGAGGGAATATCTACATCATGTGGCGCAGTGCACTGCAGATTCTGGTTGTGATAAAAAGACGCAGTTCCTCCAAACTCCTCAAGTTCGATGCGCGGCCTGCCGTGGGATTCTTGGCGCAGCGACGCGAGCGAATCGAGGGGAGTATCAACACGTACGGCAGTGCATGCAGCCGAGTTCCGCGTGTCACAAAACGTCAGCATGCCATACAGGAACAAGAGTTTATTGCGAAATCAGCGATTTTGAGGTTCTGTAAGAAAAAAGATGTTAAAAATTGAAATATGACATTTCGAAGTATGACGGTATATCATCGCTAGTAGATTACAAAATATCTGCAAAGACATCATTTTGAATCCAAAATGGCTGACTTCATAATCCATTTTCCAGAACGTTTGAACTAGGAATACGAAATTTGGCATAAAGGTGTATTAACAAGAGTAGTTTAGGAATAATTTACATTTTTGAAAAAGTTGTTAACTTGGATCAAAATGGCCGCACAAAAACTTTTTCCACACCATTCGAGCTATAGAAACGAAATCTGGTATGAAGGTGTACCATCACAAGTAGGTAACGGCAATGTAAGAAAACTTTTTAAAAATCGCTTTCTTTAATTCAACATAGCCGCCCAAATACCATTTTCCAAACCACTGAAGCTAGAGAAACGAAATTTGGTATGAAGGTGTACCATCACGAAAATGTTTCAATAAATGGATCAAACCACCGCTATGAGCGTGCAGCCCCCGAGGCGATATGGGAAATGGTCTGCACAGCATGGGGCGCTGCCCCCAGAAAGTCTGATCACAATAAAGGGGGCGTAGCCCTAAAAATTTGAAGTTGGGGCGCACACGGAATTCTGGGGCAGCACACCCAGCGAGGCGAACACAGTATATATATATATACACGTATAAAAAGCTGTGAAATCCGAGCAAGACACCAGATGATGGTCGAGCCTTAGGGTTGGTGGTGGTGGATTTTAGGGCCACCAGCAGGAAGCAAATTTGCTGTATCATCACAAGTAGGTTACAATAAATATGGCAAAGCTTCCCTATGTTTCAATAAACCTCTCATTCCCACGGGTGGTGGGTTTGGGAAAAAATCTGCAACATGGAAGCACAGTGTCCTGGAGAGTGGTTACGATAAAGGGGCGTAAGTACCCAAAAACTCGAAGTTGGGGCCGAGGACCTAAACGAGGCCGAGCGAGCGAGTATATATATTATACACGTACAAAAAGCTGTGAAATCCGAACAAAAACACCAGAGGTGCAAAAAGTGGAGCCAAGTTCTTTAGCCCTAAAAAGGTGTGAAATGGGAGACGGATGAGCCAAGTTCCTTGGTGACAGCATGTAACAGGAACAAAGGAACTTGGCGCGAGGTGGCAAGGTTCATGACCCTCAAGCTATAAGGGTGGTGGGGATCCTAAAACCCACTACGTCCACCGCCACCAAACCTAAGGCTGTTGTCAGCTCTCCCCAAGTTCCTTTGTTCCTGTTACATGCTGTCACCAAGGAACTTGGCTCATCCGTCTCCCATTTCACACCTTTCTAGGGCTAAAGAACTTGGCTCCACTTTTTGCACCTCTGGTGTTTTTGTTCGGATTACATTTTAACGATTCCGTTTGGTTATTGGCTTCACAGAAACTAATCCTACTATGGAACTCTTGTGTCGTTTAGCATGAATAATCTATTTTTGAAGGTATTATAGTGCTCTCTGTCCCTCTTGGTCTCTCTTACTCACTCTCTTTGTCTCATGGTATTGCATCTCCTAAACTAAAATTTATTGATGTCAGAACGTGCATCACGAAAGGAAGAACAATTAACAGTTTTCTTGACGTTATTTCCAACAAGTTCTATTTAATTGCAATTTAGGTATTATAGTGTCTCTTTTGCTCCATGAAAGTCTCTCTCTCTCTCTCTCTCTCTCTCTCTCTCTCTCTCTCTCTCACTCACACACACACACACACACACACACACACATATTCACACACACACACTCAAGGGAAGACTCCAAATGAAGAGATCGAATTCTGAGATGAACATGGAACAGAGAGTATTATTGGTGGGAGTTGAAAGTGTTGGTGGGAGTACAATATTGTGTTACAAAAATACAGAAAATATACTTTCATGTTAAAAGTGTTTAATTGTAGACTATTCTTACTACAATACTTTAGTGCATATATGACCAAAGGAAGAATGAAGGGAATAGTTCAGTTATCTTGAATTCAGCCATTTTGAATTTACGTTTAATTTTGTAAATATTCCTAAAAAAATATTAATGAAGTATCGGGAGAGTACTTGGTCAAATCTCAACGAATAGTCTATCCAACCAAAGACTTATCATTTAAAAAAAAAATGAAATCAAAACACATCCTTCTGGATATGTAACCAATCACACATCAGAGAGTTGACACTGTTTGCCTTCCTGTCTGTAAGTCAAAGCGCAATCGTATTTGACAAAACAACACAGTGGCGTTATCTACTTGAAACATTTGTTACCGTGCAAAGAGAGTAAGCCAAATGCTCACAAGGAGCTACTGTACGTACAACACGTTGTTATTATAGAAAAGGATCTTAATAAATATATATTGAGCTCGATACTAAACATTCCAATAAAACAAATCACAGTGCCTGCTAAAACAGTGTTGAAAAATCAAGGGGCTGTTTACGAATATGAATAATATATTAGATGAATCGTTGAAAATATGTTTTCAACGTTTATTTTGATCCATTATTCCACAACTTGCAACACAGCATTCCGCACTTCACATATCCTGTTTATCGTCCACCTATCCAATAAACGGACGTCGTCTCATTTAGAAAAAACAAAACAATATACTAAAGTTGGCAACAATGTCATTCCGATAAGATAACACGTTCACCTCTAATATCTAGTCTGTCTCCCAAAAACGTAATTTCGTTCATGTATTGTTTGTCATTTACGGATTCTTGATAACATTAATTTTGGACTCGGAGTTAAACCCTCTGTATCTTGAAACAAGAGAGGCGGAGTCCAGTCGGGGGAACTGTGCATATACGCTACCGCCAGGCTTCAGTTGCTATTTAGATTATCTGTGTTCCATTGGAAACCTTTCCAACGACACTTCAACCACCTTCCTACCCGTAGTAGTTCCTGAGTTTAAAATTAACCCCCTATCTCTGGAACAGCCCCTGCAATGTGTATGATCTATACGAATTTGAAGTTGTCTCATCGAGACCTTTCCAAAGACACCCTAATCACTTTCCTAACCCTAGTAGTTTTAGAGTTGAAAGTTGTTAACAGACGGACAGAGCGGTTGTATAAAGCTACACTACATTTGCTGCTGAAACTTAAAAAGGACTTAATTTTGGCCCATGTGAAAAAGGGTCTTTTTATTTCGATGTGCACAATCAATCCCAAAAGTTTGGTCGCGTAATTTGTAACTATACTGTAAATAAACCAAATAAATAGGTAAATAGATAAATAAATAAATATATAGAGGAATTGTATTTCCCATGATGCATTTGATAATTGATCAACCAAAACAAAATACGAATTCCTTTCTCCCTTCCTGAAACTCCATACTACTTAATCAATAATATGACTAGTTTTTTTTTTTAGAGCGGCAATGGATATGCATGTGGGTTCGAACTATCCTGACTAAGTTTTTCCAGGGTTGCTCTCAGTTTCACCAGGCGAATGCCGAGATGGTACTTGAAGAAAAGTACTGGCCGATACCTTCCTCATCCTCTAACCCATCCCGGTCTGAGACAAAAGACGCCAAAAGATCTTTATTTTTTTTTTCAAATATGAACATCCTCTACCAACAAACAGGAAATTTTCCCCCTTAAACTCATAAAAGAATGCTGATCTATGCGTAAAGTCGAGTAGCTCAAATTGTACGTAGCAGACCACGCACACGAAATTTGTCTTGTTTAACATTCACCAAGGATGTTGGAACTTGTAAGAGGTGAGTGTGGACACTCCCTCGCGTGTACACACAATTTGCAGTCCGGTTGTTTGTCGGGACTTTCTAATCACTTCAGGAAGCTAACTGTCGAGACGGTCTCAAGAGTTGTTGTCACAGCAAATCTGGGTTACTGAAGACACAACGATTGGGAAAACAAAAGCCTTCCTCTTTTAGTCCAGTTTGTTTGCCATAACCTTCATTCCTTTGATTAACGTCCTTGCTTCAATTGCGTGTGGAATTTTCTTCCCCTCTCCGTAAATAAAGACCATGAATAATCAGTGTGTGAAAGTTTTCTACAAATTGAATCTGGAAGGCTAAGGGAAGAGGGGTAAATAAGTGTTACTATACCGGCAAGTGATGACAAATAGCTTGTTCATATGGTTTCTGAAGGCGCTAGCAGCGAAGTTACCAGTATTTTAAAAACCATTAGACTTACTTGAGGATCATTATATTTCCCAGGAAGGCAGGGAGTACGCCAGGGTGTCTAAAGTTATTGGGGGGGGGGGGGTGTAATTCATATTCACTTATACACTATATTATACAGTCATCCACTATATCTTACCATGTATGCATACATGCGCGCGCTTGTGTGTATGGGTATATGTGCGCACGCGCGTTTCTGTTTGTCATACTTTTCAAAATGAGAATTGTGCATAACCACATAAGGACAACTTCATTAATTCTGTGTAAATAGCAAACATTATCATTATTATTATTTTGAATTACTTGCGAAGAAAATCAAACAACTTATTCCTCGTCATTAGGTAGGAAACTGATTTTAGACTACGAGGAGATTTGATCTTCACGCTTCGGATCATTTTCATCGATTTTGAATGAATTACCAACAGAACTATTGTCTTTGAAATAATTTTAGATATTCTTATTTGTCTTTCTGCAATTGTTTAGATTTTGCAAGATTTAATTTGGTAAAATATGGACGGATATCTACTATTAAATTTTAATTACTATGAAAGAGATAATTTGCCTCAACTATGTCTTTAGAGCAAAACATAATACATTTTAAATATAATAAACTCTACTTTTCTCAAGCTCCCCTGGAAAGTATATCAAGATTACATCACAGTTGATAAAATAACTTAGTGGAAATTGTATGCATTTCTTATTCCAGGGTTGTCGGATCGATGCCCAAAGTGATCGACTTCATTGAGGCTTTCCAAACAAATGCTGAAATCAGGCCATCCATTTCCACAAATTCAATTCTTCCTAACAGTGTTAAGGTGAATTGACCTACGGATTGTAAAATATCATTTTTAGTTGTTTTTTCGGAATGCTCAATGAGAAGCAGCAACAAATTAAAAATGCATTATTCAACATTTGGCCAATAAGGTTATTTTCAGGTTAGTCGCTGACATATATATTTCCGGAGAAACGTTTCTGGTATCTATTTTTCGCTTTTCTGTCGCTACAAATCAAAGCTTTGATGGACGTTTGAATAAAATTCTTTAAACTTTCACGACGAGAAAATATTACTCATTATCTCGCTTCTTTTTCAAATCATGCAGAAATTTGCCACACTGAACACCTAAAATCATGTCTACTAACTCAAACCTAAACTAATGGTACGACATTCCGTAGAGCGCCAAGGTGTACCAGACGGCTTTTACCTCGGCCTGAGCCCAAGATCTTAAATGCCATAAATAAAATAAAATAAAATTCAAACGGCTTTTCGTTGGGTAGTACGTAGTCAGCGCATCGGCTCTCGTCGCAGTTCTACTTTGGCTCCCATGACCCCAATTTGCTAATTCTTGTATTCAAAGTGTATCCGCAATATTTATCACGATACTGGATAAGTATCAAAATTCTGCGAATCGAACCCGGAACGGTTCTCACCAAGGGCAAGAGCGTTAACCATATGGATATCCGGGAGCCAACCCAGAAACAAATCCTGACTGAACCACGGCATGCCCCCCTTCCCTTCCGGTCTCGATTTCCGAACCGTATAAACTCTGCAAGAAAATGGCGAATCATAATTAACAGAAACGGGAGAATAGTCCATGGTTTGTAATGGGTTCCAGTACGCCAAAGATTCCAAGTATTATATGTCACTATTACCTTCATGCACGTAAAAACTTTATTTTCTATGGGACAGTCTAGTAACACTTTTGACTTCGACCCATCACGATTCGACCCTTTACACCAAGTTAAAATCCACAAACACCTGATGAAATGTTGGCTACTACAGCGAGAAACTTCTCTTATATATACTCTTCGAATTTCAAATATGGTCAGTTCCAATATAAATAAGAGAAAGCGCACGCACGGCTGCGGTGCTAAACATTCATCTAAGAGTAGAATTTTAAAAAAATGGAAAAACTATGTAGCCAATGTCATACTATCTTGACTAAGGAAATTGTTTGAGATCTCTCTATTACATCTTTAGCAACAACATAGCACGTTCAGGGGGAAAGAAGAAGCTACTTTAACTATTGTCTGTCTGTATGCGTGTTTGTGCTAGTCTATATGTCACGAGTTCGAGTACTGATGTGGGGCAGAAGTGAATGAGTGATACCTTATTTAACTGGGATCCGAGTGGGGAAACATATGACTTTGTCTACAGCCACTTGTGGTCTGTCTGTAACTGTATATGTGAGTATATGTCTAAATATCACGAGCTTAAACTACAAGTCCAGCAGCGTTAACATGTCCGAAGATTTATTTATTTCTGGTATCTCCACATACAACTCGGAGACTATTTTACATTGGAGCTTAGCAACAACAACAAGCATGAACAATAGCAAAGGGAATTGGACGGAAACGGACATAGCCTTAAAATAAGATATGATACAGGCATTTGCATAATAAGACTTTTATGAAAACTTCGGTCAGGATGGCGGTCTCCAGGAATGGAACCCTGGACCTCCGGAAAACGAATCCAACGCCAAAGCATTGAGTCACGGCCGCTCGGTGTTTCATTTCATATCGATTTTGTTTCACAAAATATTCGTCCGTTGACATGGATGAATTCGACCTGTTTTCTCTTGAGGGAATGAGAGTATGATGAAATAAAACCCAGAAAAACATAGATTTAGGTATTGGGAAGGTCGGCGCATCAAGTTTGTAAACATTGTTACTTTTATTTCCCTTTAGTTAGTTATGAAACAAAGATTCACTTAAATTAGAAAAATAAATGCATATGTACGAGCTCCTAAACTTAGGTCCTTTATTTCAATAATCCTGCTCTTCATTGTGACGCGTTTCGCCTTCTCCACAAAACAACTGAATAGATAATGAGTGAATATTGAATTGGTGTGCATCTGAAGTGAGTCTATCATCTCTGCACTCTAACACCGCAGGGAGCAGTCACAAAACAGGTGTTTTTATACGGAGATGTTTATTGTCTTCTGCCTCATTTCTTTTGCTGCTGATGGAATTTTGTGAGGTGACAAGAAAGGAATGTAGCCCAAAATAAGATATTTCTTCGGAATAAATGCAGTACTGCTACCAAGATTTGATTGTGTATTACCATAACTGCCATATTTGTAAATCGAAATTCCAGGAATTTCTCACTATTAAATGTCGCGAAAGAACACCCCATTAGGGGGGTGTCCAGAGATTTTCCTTAGGGGGGTGTTGTCGAAGTCTGGGGAGGGTGTTGGGGGGTGTAGCGTACTCCCTGCAGGAAGGTACGTGCAGAATTAAGTCCTACTGCAGGTCATAATGATTCTCCTCAGTTTCATCAGGTGAATACTAGAATGCTACCTCAAATAAAAGTCCTTTTTCCTGAAGAAGTGCTCACCGAGAGAGGTTATGCCTCTATTTTTCTCTTAAATTTATTTGTGGCCCTTGGTCATCTTTGGATCCGATAGGGTAAAGGATAGTGACGGTATCGGCAGGGCCGTAGTTAATGTGTCATGGGCATTCGTCTGATGTCACCGAGGGAAACCCATTTTAGATCCGAAGTCCGCGACGTTACGCCTTGACCACGGAGCTTGGTATCACTACTGACGTGTAATTGGCTCAATCTATGTCTGTCTTGCCCTTAAATATCATTGAAAAAGCAACAGCAAGATTGCTGAAGGTGAGGTGTCTCGCCTCCATAAAAACTGAGATATCAATAAGAATTTAGCTTATGTGTAAACTAAATATAAAATCTCTAATTTTTGTGTCTGTCCATTCATCCAGGAGTTTTTAAGACACTTTTCGTTGGCGGTGAATGCTGAAATTTGGCATGAAGATTCGTGACTACTTCGAAATTTCGTGAAAAATCTAAAGTTTCCAAATATTCCCTTATGTACCCCCAATAACATCCCAATTCAAGTCATTCTTAATAAGTAATAATAATGAAATAATTAAATTGTTACCATTTTTAATTTAGAACAATAATGTGAATGAAATTAATAGTTTAGAATTTTTACATTCATATTTGGATTGTTACAAACAATAAATATTTAGATTTAATATTTAAAAACATAATAAAAGTAGTATAAGTAATAGTAGTTATATTGTTGCAGTAGTAGTTGTTGTTGTAGTAGTAAAAAAAAGTAAAGCTATTCCCTGTGCGATGTTGATTATTTTATTTAACGAACTAATTGACCTGGCTCCCGTCTAAAGAAAGCCAACATGGAAACAAGGCGTAGCCTACTCTCGCGCAGGCGCAGAGCTCGAACTAAAGTACTCGAACTCCCGTCAATCGTTTGCTCAGGATTTGGCAGTTTGGTCTTGTGGTTAAGACGTGGAGAAACTAATCCAGAGGTACCCGATTCGAATCCCGCCCAGGGCAAAACTTCATCTTTATTTTTTTCTTTCAAAATGTATTTTTCTAAGTTAAAATTTATTATTAAAAATTGCTTTCTTGCATTTTTCGTAGATTATATAAAATTAGTGAACAAAAAAATAGTTACCATGCTAAAGTGGAGTTTAGCTACTAAAAGCCAGAATGTATATAAACCCGCCAGGGCAGGATGCACACCGAGCGAAGGGTGTGTCCGAAGGAAGCTAGGCGGCGTGAGCCGCATGGGGTGCAGCGCCCGGTTGTCAGTGGGCATACGTAAAAGTGCTGATAACTTCCTATTTCACATTGTTTCCATGTGGGCTCTCCTTAGACGGGAGCCAGGTCAAGTGTTCGTGAAGTTGCCCCTTCCAAGGACGGCACAAACGACCAAAAGTAGTACAATCGTTTGTGCTGGATTGTGCCACGAAACGTTTCGTTTGGGCTCAATCCGTCGCAAAATCATGCGACATTCAATTTTGTGCGTGTGTGAAGCTGGCCCCTCAAGGACGGAAGAAACGACAAAAAGAGTTCAATCGTTTGTTCTTCGTTTGGCCGGATAGTGTCACAAAAAGTTTCGTTTGTGCTCAATTGGTCGCAAAATTATGCGACATTAAATTTCTTTGTGGGGGTTAATTTCACGCTCGAAACTAGGAAAAAATATTGTTACCGAAATTACGTCAATCGTTTCTGCTGAACATTACAACAAAATGTCCGTTTTTGATCAGATCGTCGCAAAATTATGCGACTCTCAATTTTGGAGACATCTTCACCTTTAAATTAAACGAAAATGATCACTTTGAAACGAAATTGTAGGCCACTCTTTTGTACCGGATTGTCCCGTATAAAGTTTTCTTTGTGCTCAACTCGTCCCGATAAACTGCAACATTAATTTTGTTTGGGAGAGCCAGTCACGCTCCACAGCAAATTACGTTTGTGTTGAATTCGTCACAAAGATATGCAACACTCAATTTGTGGGGGCGGGGGTATGAGTGTGAATCTTTCGTGATTTTTTTCACACTGGATGGTTCCAGAAGGAATTTTGTTTGGGCAATATTTGTCACAAACCTGTAATATTTTCTTAAAATTTCAACCAATGTTCGCAATTCAATATTGAAAATATAAAGCAATTCCAGTAAATATGTTTTCTGAATCTTTCCTTTGCTTCTTGAATTCACTTAAATTTCGACATATCCTTTTACTTTATTCAAGGGTTCAAAGTATCATTTGAAATTCTCTCTGGTTGAATATACCTACAAAAACTGGGAAATTTTAAAATTGTATTGATGTAGCACGCACAGTTCTTTGGCTATAGTCTTATTCGGACATTCGTTATATATACAGTGGACAACCATCCGGGTAATAAATAAATATAATAATTAATTAATTAAATCACGTTTAAGATAATGCAGAAGTACTTCAAAATATAGTATGGAAAATTTTCGTCTGCTTATAAAATACACTTGAAACTATCTTTTCTTCCTGCGAATGTACAAATTCCGACCATCTTGCCTAAGTTTTTCCAGGCATTTTCCTCAGTCGTGGCAGGCAAATGCCGGGATGGCACCTTCAATATAGACCCTGGCCGATACCTTCCTGAATCCTTTCCCCTCCCATATCCCGGACTGAGCCCTTGATCCCTTAGACCATAAATAAAAGAAAATTAACTCTAAAGTAATACACAAGTGACAACACCAGCAGAGTAAAGTTGCCTACCACGTCCATGGTAAAGAGGGTGAAGCAAACTCGAAATTATCGTATTTTTGTTAGCTGGATCGTACGTTCCAAAACACGATATGTTTCAATATTTTTAGGGAAAGACTGAAGAAGCTGCCCCTACCCCCCAAATAAATATAATGTCGCATATTTTTGCGACGAATTAAACACAAACGAAATTTTCTATGCCACAATCCGGCACAAACGATTGGGATAAGTTTCATTACGAAATTCAAATTTTCGTCGAATTTGAGTGTGAGGCTGTCCCCCTCCCCAATAAATTTAATGTCGCATAATTTTGCGACGAACTGAGCACAAACGAAACTTTTTGTGGCACAATCCGACACAAACGATTGCACTAGTTTTGGTCGCTTTATCCGTCCTTGAGAAGGCCAGCTTCACATACGGCCAAAATTGAATATCGCATATTTTTGCAATGAATTGAGCACAAACAAAACTTTTTGTGGCACAAACGAACCACAAAAGATTGCACTAGTTTTGGTCGGTTTTTTTTTCGTTCTTGGGAGGGGGCGGGAGGGGTCAGCTTCACACATGCCTAAAATTGAATGTCGCATCATTTTGCGACGAATTGAGCACAAACGAAACTTCTTGTGGCACAATCCGGCACAAACGATTGTACTAGTTTGGTCGTTTGTGCCGTCCTTGTGGGGGGGGGGGGGGAAGCGTAGCGCTCCACACATTGTCAACCAACGGCACGAAGTGAGGTGGGAAGTTAAAATTTTGTTGATACGACGTTAATGGGACGAACTTTCAACTTTCATTCATACTACGTCCTAGATCTCGTTACACACTTGTATGGATATAAGCGTTTTGCAATTTTAGAATACTCTGGTATTTGTATCCAAAATACGGATGATGAAATCAGGATAAAGATCAATAAATATACACCAACATCAAGATTACAAATTATCAGAATATTTTCTGACATAGCTAAACTGAACATTATGTAAATAATTGTTTGCATAAGTTATCCCTTCTAGTTTCTTGTATGTATGCTTACAGTACAATGCCAAACGTTATCTTTCATAATCAATTAAGACCAGAAAATATGAGTGAAAGTCACTTAATCTTAACTTTAAAACAAAAAGGAAGACATGCAAGTCATTGTTAAGGTCACACATGTCTTAGAAACCTGTTCTCTGCCCTATCTTTGAAACTGATAGTAGAGGTGAGAGACAGGAAAAGACATTGAAATAAAAGTGACCTTACGCTTATCAGTTTCTTCAGAACAGAAAATTATATGAATCATATTTAAGGATTATTAATAGATACGTTTGGCAACATTGTACTTTTCAAAATATAAGAATGTAATAGCTTGCACAAAATAATAACGTTTAAAAATATGAGGAATAGCTGGAGAGATGTATCTCACAAGGCATAAATATTAAAATAATCTAAAACAAAACACTTTTCAGAGCATCAAACACATGCCTAAGGTAAACGCCATAAATAAAATTCAGACACGAAGAAGTACGATATTGCTACCATGTTTTTTTTTTAATGTGAAGATTCGTTTAAAAGACAAGTTTTATAAATTGTATTTGTGACCAAGTTGATTCCATGCATTTTTGTAACTTTTCTTTTTCGCTATTTCAAAATTAAAGTTACGAATGGAAAAAAAGATTATTTCCCATGAAAAGGTTGAACATGTGAGCGAATGCTCTCAAGAAATTATTTAGGGATCTCTTTTAACAAATGCAACGTATTCATTGCCATCTGCATGTGCCTTTTATAGTTTTTTCGGAACAGAAATTCGGAATGGACGCACCAATTCTTTGAGTTTTGCCGAGTACCTAGGATTGCCAAGAATAAAATTATCGGCACCTCTATTCGTAATTAGCTGCGACTGTAAGTTGTACAGATACCGATAGAAGACCGAGTAAAAATACTTGGTATATATCTTTCAAAAAACATTACAGAAACAGTTCAATATAACTATGGTTTGCTTATTAATAAGATAAGACATCTCAGTTTTCGAAGTCTAAGTAGAGTAATATGTTTATATTCTCGTACATGATATTTAAATATGTTCATTTTAAGCAAACTTTGGTATATAGCAAGTGTATTAGAGTTGCCTAAAATAAATGGTAAAAAATTCAAAGTATATATACATGTTTTTTATGGAGAAACTATGTATTTAGAGTTAGATACACTGATGTTTGTCAAAACTACAATCGTGGTGGTTTGAAACTAACAAATGTCTACTACAAGACACAAAGTGTATACATCCGAAGGTTAATTGCCTTATTAACAGAAGAAAACGATAATATAACGAATAGATTACTGATCTATTTTGTTAACAACCGTGACGTGATCTTTGCTTTAACTATACACGATTTGCCACAAAGTTGTGTTTATTTGCGAACTATTTTGACTGCTTATCTGTATACACGAACAAATCGCGATGTAGTTAACACGACGTGTAAGCAATGGTACGAATATTTTCAGTCAACACTTGTACCACCTACCAAATTAGAACAAAAAGAACCATATTATAACTGGTCACAGATCTGGCATAATGCCAATGTAAGAGGTATTGGAGCGAAAGATAAAACAATTTGGTTCCTCACGGTCATTCACAATATCGTAGATACAAAATATAAAAGACGTAAGTGTAGCTTTAGCCCAGATAAAATACGTATACAGTGTGGTGCAGACGATACCATAGAACATCGCATTATGTCATGCACTCACAGTCAAGTGATATGGTATAAATTACAAAAAATTCTGGGATATGTTACAAGGCAACCACCCGCAGCAATTAACATTATGATTATTACTAGACCAGATCATACCTTTTTCCCACAAACAAAGAATAATGCTATGAATCGGTTCATTGCACAGACATTAACATATATCATGTCGATTGAATATGTACCTGATCCAGTTTTATCAACATGCACGGCAGTGCATGAGTAAAGTTCTTCACGTTCAGAAAACGTCCGCACTGCCAGAAGCATGTTATACAGGAACAAGAGTTTATGGCAAAATCGACGATTTGGGGGCCCCGTAAGAAAAAAGATGTTAAAGATAGGAATATGAGCTTTTGCCGCTAAGGAGATATGGTAAATATGTGCAGATGTACAAAATTTCATATTCGTATCTCAAACTATGTTCTAGTTGTGGACCCCTGAAATTGCA
>JAGDQP010001389.1:61498-81126 GCA_022664845.1 Lepisma saccharinum | reverse complement strand
TGGGAAAAGGTCTGCACAGCATGGGGCGCTGTCCCCAGAAAGTCTGATCACAATAAAGGGGGCGTAGCCCTAAAAAATTGAAGTTGGGGCGCACACGGAATTCTGGGCAGCACCACCAGCGAGGCGAACCCAGTATATATATATATATACACGTATAAAAAGCTGTGAAATCCGAGCAAAACACCAGATGATGTTCGAGCCTTAGGGTTGGTGGTGGTGGATTTTAGGGCCGCCAGCAGGAAGCAAATTTGCTGTATCATCACAAGTAGGTTACAATAAATATGGCAAAGCTTCCCTATGTTTCAATAAATATCTCATTCCCACGGGTGGTGGGTATGTGAAAAAATCTGCAACATGGAAGCACAGTGTCCTGGAGAGTGGTTACGATAAAGGGGCGTAAGTACCCCAAAAACTCGAAGTTGGGGCGCAGCCAGCTACGGGGGGGCGAGGACCTAAACGAGGCCGAACGAGCGAGTATATATATTATACACGTACAAAAAGCTGTGAAATCCGAACAAAAACACCAGAGGTGCAAAAAGTGGAGCCAAGTTCTTTAGCCCTAAAAAGGTGTGAAATGGGAGACGGATGAGCCAAGTTCCTTGGTGACAGCATGTAACAGGAACAAAGGAACTTGGCGCGAGGTGGCAAGGTTCATGATCCTCAAGCTATAAGGGTGGTGGGGATCCTAAAACCCACTATGTCCACCGCCACCAACCCTAAGGCTGTTGCCAGCTCGCGCCAAGTTCCTTTGTTCCTGTTACATGCTGTCACCAAGGAACTTGGTCCATCCATCTCCCATTTCACACCGTTTTAGGGCTAAAGAACTTGGCTCCACTTTTTGCACCTCTGGTGTTTTTGTTCGGATATATACATTATTTAATCAGGAAGTATTCATTGTTACAGTGTGAGATGAGAGTAAAAAATTATGCTAGATTTATAGAACATACTTTGAATAAAGAAGTAGGATTGTAAAAAAAAGGGTAAAAACATGGGGATATAAAATATGTAGTTAACAGTAAGTAAATGTATTAGAGAAATAGAAATAAAAAGTTATTTTTAAAAAAGTGGTAGAGCGCCTGGCTTCTAATCATGAGGTCGTGGGTTTGAATCCCGTTCTGGAAAATGTATTTATATGTAATGATATATTCCTCAAAGCATGAATCCTTAACCTAAAGCATTCCTTAACCATGAAATGCTTGTATTCACACAAGCATTTCAGGACATAAGTAATTATTATGTTTAAAACATAACATCAGAGAAGTGGTGGGTGTTGACAGAACGTCGGTATGTTATATCACAGATAACTATAGTTATCTGTGGTTCTATGTGAACGTTAAATACAAACTAAGTAAATGCTATTATATGCAAAGTCGCATGAAGGTGCCAGGCAGCAAATTCATTAATAAGTCTGAAATCCTTTGCTCTCTCTCTCTCTCTCTCTCTCTCTCTCTCTCTCTTGGTTGCAAGTTCTATAGTTTTGTCATCTGATGAAGTTAAGTTAGATAAGTTACTATTGTCTTATTGAGTAATTGAGTAATAGGAAAAATACTTGACCTGGCCAGGCCTCGAACCCACGTCCATGTAGAAAGCAAAGTTTTAACCATGAGCTACTTTTGCAGCTAGAGACATCTTGCCAAGATTTGTCTTATTAAAACACAAGCAGCTTGAGTCCCGCTAAGTGGACCATTTTATACATTAGTGATTTAAGATAAGGAAGATTAGATTGGTTTAGATTAGTAATAATAAAACAAACTTACTGCTTGCGTAAGGAATTAAATTCATTTCTGTCTGCGCAGTTGTTTTCAAAACAGAACAAGCCTGTGTGTGGTTGCTTTTTCTAGGTTTAAATCTACATAGTATATTTTATACGTGTAAAAGCAATACAACAATTCACTTTGTTAAAACAGATTTTGTTATTGATAAAAATTTCTTTATGAAAATTATTATTAGAATTAAATGTTATTAGTACTGTATTTCTCTTCACACTTTACGTCAGAAACTGAAACATACGTAATTGGGTTATTCCATGATAAATTATAAAATTTTAGGAAAATTGGTTAAATCATTTAAAAAAAAATCTATTTTTTGTATGTGGGTTCCTACATACCTGAAGATATCAGATCCACTTGTGACAGAAATGTTGTATCTCCCGGAGTGTCCATATTTCCAACTTTAGAACATGGCGGGTGGCGCTTTTACTCCCGTAGATATGACCTAAAAACTTAATTAAAAGGAGAGAAAATAATTCGCATAAGCTGTACAGACGGGTATCAAAAAAATAAGACCTTAGACAACAAAAATCAAAATAGAAAGTAATACGTCTCCTTAAAACTTACATACAGAATGGCCGGGAATAAAGAATACGAAATTTGGCAACGCTGTACTCCGTCAGCGGTGTTAATAAAGTAGAGCTGTGCAGTGTCAGTGTGACTTTAATTCTTGCAGAGAACATGTGCAGTGAAAGGCGGTTCGTAAATGCTTTGACTCTTCGTGAGGAGGTATTTGCTGTGGAGCATTATTTCAGCTCATACGGAAGTGGCCGAAGTGATGGAGGAATCATGAAACTTGTTTGGAACTTGTTTGAGTTAGAATATCAGAAACCTTCAAGAACAAAGCGTACAGTGATGTTGCTAGTTACAACATTCTGTCAAGCAAGGTTAGTGCTGCGCCAACGCAAAAAGAACTCTGAATGGAATCAGCCACTAAGAACACGTGTTTTAACACATGATTTCAGCAAGACGGGTCACACATTTCGCAGATTTCACACACAGCTAGTTAATCCTTGTAGCTTCTGCAGCATCAGTTTCAAGACCACACAATCTTGGTGCAAACAGACTACGCGTGTCCTGCCTGTTCACCTGATCTCAACCAAAATGATGTTTATTGTGGGGCATACTGAAGGAGCGTGTCTACCGTAATCCAGTGCCTGGTAATATTGAACAACTCAAATTGAACTTCTTGTGTGTTGCATTCAATTTCACGGGATACAATTTCAGTAGTGTTTGCAGCGCCGCTATGATATTGTGTGTGTGTGTGTGTGTTGGACGGAGCACACTTGGAGTGTATTTATTGAATCGTTTGTGTACTGCTTGTTCTGTTTCTGATCAGATGCTGTATTGTACTGCTTTCAATGAAAATTCCGAACATATTTTGTACTTAATTATTAAATCCCACTTTCCTTTTCTATTGTAGTTAGTTTTTCTGTTAATATGTTCATCTTTTCATATAAAATTAACATATTCAAACAATTTGTTTCATTGATTCATTCAATTATTCGTTTCACTTAAATGATTGCTTTTTATCTACTCTCTCTGTTCAATTCTTGATTTTTTTGTCACCTATTCAATTCTTTGATGTATTAGGTTTTAAGTCTTGTTAAATAATTAAGAATCAAGTAATTCTAAAGATTGTATTGTATTTTTTCTTTATTCTTCGTAATTGTATTCTTAGTATTGTATTCCATATTTTACTGAAATCTTCAATATCAGTTACATCGATATTGTATTATTTTTATGGAGCATGAACTCAATTAACTTACTTTATGTAAAGAATTTACGAAATGATGTATTGCTTTAATATAATCCAATTCAAAATAAATAATGATAATAATAATAAATAGCAGCAAATATTGGTTTCGAAGCTGTCTCATCTTGTATGTTTCATCTCAAAACATTTAAATTTCATGGTTCCATCAATTACAATTGCATGGTAGCACCTGATATTTCAACTTCCTACCGAAAACCTGATAATTTTGTTGAAGGTAAAAGGTGCTTGCTTGCAATTCCTGCGTCTTTATTTATCTTCAGGAATTATACAGTATTGCAAAATCATCATACGAAATATTGCAGGCAATGGCCCTACACACAATTGCCGCTAATGTCGAAGTTGTACGCAAAAACATGGATGATACACATCTTATTGCTCTGTGGACTGACAAAATCCACTGAATGATGAAGTGCTCTGTGGGCTGAATGATGGATGGATTAAGCTTGCTTTGCAAAACAGAAGGGTTATGATCTTTGACCTATACTGCCAGATCACTGTGAGAAAGTCTGGCCTTCACTTTATCTGCCTACGACATTTTACAATTCCACGTTTAGTAGTTCAGAAATTATGAAGTGTAAAATTAGGTTTTCCTTACATAAACAATTGATGTGGAGATCCTCCCAAGTGACTGTTGAGTCACGCCCCTACTAAAATTGGTTTCAATTCTTTTACATTTGCTTTGGCGGGAAATGTCTTCTCTCTGTATAGCTATATATTCCATTTTCTTTGGGTGTCAGCGATGAGCAATTTCTTGTGCATTTATTCTTTCACTGCATCACACTAGATGTCTCAAGGTATTCAAGATACACAATGCTCAAACACTGAATTATTACGTATTTTTTTAAAACAATCACCAAATAAATAAATGTACAGTTTCTTCACATAAATGAATGTGTGTAGCAGATATCACTATCACCACCAGTAACGTCTTTTTAAGCTTCATCATCAGATCTTTTACAGTTAGACTTCTTCATTTCTTTTATATTATCATGTCAAGTACAAGTACATCCAGATAGAATTTTAGTTTCAGCTTCAATACCAAGTAAAGTTAACAAAGCAGTAGTTAAAAAAAGTCTACCCTCATACCATGGCGAGATCTATCTAAAATTCCACATTCAAATTAGTATTTAATAAATCCATCACTATATTCTACTTTTCGAATTACAATAAAACTGAAAAAAAAATCAGGAACAACATTGAAAAGGAACTTATTAAAATCCAATCTTCCATAAATACCGTTGAGGATATAGAAAACGTAAACCATACAGTAACCAACACTTTACAAGAAGCCATTGAAAACTCGATTATTTATGAAAAAAATAGTACCAAACGTTGAACGTTTTCCTGAAGAAATACTATCCTCTATCAGACACAAAAGATACCTTACCAAATTATTTCACAAACAACCGTCCGAGTTCGTTAAGCATCAAATTAACACACTACAGAGGGAAATCAAGCAAAACATAGCTAAATTTAGAGATGAAGAATTCAAGAATGTTTAGACAAACTTTCCGAAAATTACCACAAGAACCCTAAAAGATTTTGGAAGGCCATTTCAGCCTCTAGAGGCAGAAAAAACAACTCATACCATCCCTAACAAACTGAACAACATCCCTATAAAATCAAACAAATAATTAATTGAACTCTTCTACGAAAAATTTTAACAAAAATTGGAAATGATCCAACAACATTTTCTGATCAATTCCAAAGAGAAGTTGCAAATACGGCCAAAACAATTAGAATATTAACCAATCATTTCCAAGACTTGACAGACTAGGATAGACTTGATACTCAATCTGAACACATAGGGATCCTACTACACGACATCACTACAGATGAAATTGTTCAAATACTAAAGAAAAACACTGCACCAGGTCCGTACGGTATCCCATTTATTGCACTTGAAATAAGCCCTCCAATATTGCATCAAATTCTAACCAAATTATTCAATACACCTGTAAAACTGGAATTTATTTCAACAATGGAAGATGGCACATGCTATCCTCATTCCAAAACCAAATAAAAATCGTTTCTTCTCCGCTAACTACACTGTTAAAAATGACTTTCTCACAAATGAATAAATATTCCTACTAAAAAAATCAAGAAAATTTTCTTTCAAAGTGAGAAAAAATATTCTCAAAAATTAAAATTTGAGAATGATAATACTTTTCAAATGTGAGCTGATGTAATTATTCAAACTGTCTCTAGAAAGGTAATATTACAATCTTGCGAGCTAATAAAATGAAATCTGTAGACATAGTTTATTATCTGGCGAGCGTTGTAAAAGAATATCGTAAACAAGTGTAATGATCTCAAACATAAAACAAGAACTAAATTTTCTTTCGGACAGTCCAATCTGTATCACTGCGGCTGCATGTGATATTCATACGCGGGCACGATCGCGGCAAAAAGAAAACACTATCGGGATTAAGTTTAACTCTTCTGCTTCCTAAGGTTTATTCTTCGTAAGATTACAAAGTGTGTTTACCTGTTGTGGTAGTAATAAACTCCTAAAAATGGTGAATGAGTTTCATAACATACTGTTGCCTGTTGCATTTCCCGCTTGTGTCAATAGATGTCTCTACTTTTAATGGTGTAAAGTTGAAGTGAGTAACTTTTTTGTATTATGCTAAATTGTTGTTTTTTGGCACACGATTTAAATATGTTAAATAATGATTCGTTATGCAGATTAAAGCGATTGTACAAACAAAATTGAGTATTTTAAAATGATAAATACCTTAGATGGATATGTACACCAGGAATATAAATAGTGTATGCACTATATGCAGGGTACAGGAAGGACCACCAAGCTTACTGATATTACTCGCAGCCATATATACTTTCATCCTGTGAACGGGATATATCCCGGCAGACTGGAAAAAAAAAAACACTAATGTTTCACAAACCTAACAAACCACTTGACTCAGTAGCATCATATAGACCAATACAATTGACACCAACTCTTAGCAAGTTACTCGAGCGTATACTGGTACATCGCCTCCATATCCACCTACAAGACAGACACCTACTTCCAGACCACCGGGCAGGTTTCATACCAAGATACAGTATGCAGAACCAACTATTACGACTCACCAACCACATCAGAAAACAATATAACACCCGCAAACCTTCCTGCTTTGCACTATTTGACCTGGAGAAAGCGTTCGATAAAGTCTGGCACCAAGGCCTACTATGGAAGCTTCTCCAATTTCAACTACCAATAGCATATATCGGGTACATCTATAACTTTCTGACAAACCGCCTCGCATATATCAATATCAACCAAAGCATTTCCTTCTCGTGTAACGGGCCTTTATAATATATCTAGAATAAAAACCTCTTTGTAGTGAAAGCTCGTCGCTATATCGAAATGGTCCGCTACTTTAATAATGTTGCTGCTGTGTGTCCTTCCTCTCAACACAGAGCCTCTTCTGTTTTGTCTTCGGCTAAATTTATTCTCAGGGCGAAAATGGATTCTTGGCTGGATATTCGTTGCACTAACAAAATGATACAGGAAGCTTACGTGCCCCAAAGTTGCTACACGCAGTGGGACGACTCAGCCTACCACCTGTTCCTGTAGAGCCAAACTATTATAAAGTGCTGTGGTGCTTTTCAGCAGACCCCGCCACTCATAATAGCGTCTCCCTAAACGCAGTTGAATGCTAAATAGAAAAGTATTTAATAGTCAAGAGGTTTATTAAACATCACTTCCTTCTCTATGTTTTCCTCTACATGACAAAAGCTAACATGGCCTTTTACATCCTTGCGGCCAATAGTTCATATCGGTTTGACATTATTCTTTTTTAATTAATCTGATATATCTTTATACACAACAATAATAATACACAACTTAATCAATCTTATAAACGTTCTCTTAACTCATACCTCAAATACCAAACTCATGTAGTGCTTTTTAAAACACCCGCCATTTGAAAACCCTAATTATAGCGGTGACATCTATTGACCTACTCCCGAACTATTTCCATTACCACAATAATAACAATAAATTATAAAACGAACTAAATCGCAAATATCTCTTTGGAAAACAATTAAAACCAACTGATAATACTTTTAAATTATAAAACCATCCAAATTATTTAATTTCCTTTGATTTGCCTTATAGAACATACTAAGTACATATCGCCCGGTCTTCTTAAACACTGAAATACCACAAGGCTCAGTACTTTCACCACTGCCCTACATCCTATTCAGCTCAGATCTACCAGAATTACCCGATAGTATACAGTTATACCAATATGCAGGCGACACAGCTTTCCTTGCAACAGCACAAACCGTACAACAAATAAACGACACAATGCAAACTGCAAAAGGCACATTCAGTCAATGGTGTGACCAGTGGCAACTCACAGTCAAGGCTGCAAAAACCCAAGCTATTCTCTTTATACCACCAAAACAGCGCACCAGAGTAAGACGCAACCCGGATAACCTAACTATACACGTGCAGCAAACTCCCATCAGACCTATCCATGAAGTAAAATCCCTAGGACTCACCTACGACAATTATCTCACCTGAAATCCACAACTCAAAGTACTCTCCAAGAAAGCATACAACCGGCTAAACCTACTAAAACGAATGACAGGAACTTCGTGGGGCATCAATCCGACTGCCATACTTAACACCCACAAAGCCTTTCTCCGCCTAGTTCTGACATATGGCTACGTCGCTTGGATTGCAGCACAAGCAAAATTTTACAATAAACTTAAAATACTAGAAACACATGCATTCCGCATAGCACACCGAATCAAACTTCCTAATCCATTTGCTGAACTCTACGAACGAGTCACGATGCTAAACATGCTATACCATCTGGAAACATTGAGAATTCGCTATATCACTAACCGATACGAAACCTAAAATCCACTTATTCTCGACAGCATGCATCATGACGCAACCTACAAAACACCACACACAGCTTTTGTACCTCCCCCACTAGGTTTATTGCTCAGTCTCTATCTCTTCATTCTGCCAGACAACCACCCAGAAGTCCCACACCTGACAGCGTTCATAGATCCGCAACTACCTGACTATATCATACCATAAAACCACAAACAGCTAACAGTACCTCTTAAGAGACGGAAGACCGGTCCCCACTATCATCCCGAACGTGCTGCTCATAAATCCTAGAACGACATGGCCCAAACAAACATACAAAAACTAACCTTAGAAGTAAGTTGACAAAGTTAATCTGAACCTCTTTGACCATCAACAATCAAAGAAACATTCATAGACCAAAATCTCTTCCCCAATAGAGGGCGTAACCCTCTCAGTGGGCATTAGCCATGACACCAACATGGCTAATACTAAAAAAAATACAGCATGTAGAGGGGGATATTTATACTTATCCTCTGTTCAATAAATATTTTTGTCTTTGCTGCTTGCGCTTAGCTTTAGTTAGGTGTATTCGAGGGCTTTTCTGTGGTTGCAGAAAGGAGTTGAGAAGCACTGATGCGATCACGGATAAGGTTCTCTATTATTTGTTAGAGGTGTAGTCCCATGGTGCACGCCATATAAGGAGTTATTATTTATTTCAACATCCAGAACGAATTCACGAACAACTCTGAGAAGTATTTTGCTCTACCCCACAGCGACAAGAATAAGGACCATATTAATATGTTATTTATACTATTGAGGAAAAGTCCTGTTACAAATTTTGAATACATATTTTTATCGTCTTCAATCTCTCTCAACGTAATGTTGAGAAAATTCCTTCTCACAATGTGAATGTGTTTCTCTCAATTTTGAATAAATATTTTCTCACTTTTTAGCTCTCATAATGATTTTGAGTGATTACTTCTCTCAAAACTTTGAAAGAAATATTCTCAATTTTGACTATTTTCTCATTTCCGAAGCTCCTGAGCTGTCTTTTGAGTCATTTACGTTCTCAACATTTTGAGCATATTCTTCGTCACTTGTGAATATATTTCTTCTCATTTCTGAAAAATAGTCCCAACTTTTCTAATTTTTTAGCCGAAATTTAAACTCATTTTCGAGTACTTTTACCTCATGTTTGAGACTTTTTTCTTCTCATTATCTGAGAAATATTTTATCATTTTTTGAGCGTGTTCAAAATTGAGCAAAATTTAGTAGCAGCCAGATTGAGCCCAATATTTTTTCAATTTTTTTTTTTTACTATTGCGTTCACTACCTCTTTTAGTTTCTCGCTTCTTAGAGGATTTTGAAAGAGGGTTACTTCATTCAAAGCTATTTTTTTTGTTTTTAATAGACTAATTAAAATTTGATATGAATCTCTTTGAATCCATTGTCACGTGATGTGCGAATGTGAGTTTCATATTAGTCTCGTTACCATGGTAACTGTAATATGACTACGAAAGACAAAAAGTTTTACGAAAATCGGTGTATAAATTACAAAAGTTTTAATCCAAGAGAAACAAAATAAAAAATATAATACGATAGAATCCTTGACAGAATCTTTGATTCGCTGGAATTGATTAAAGTGTTCTGTGGTGTTGCGTGAATAAGTCCTTATTTAATTGTGTCCATTCCCGTGAAGCGGGACACACATTTAGAACTGAATTTGGATGAAACATTGAGGCTAGCACACACTATTATTATGCTAAGTATGGCGTCAATCGGTTAAATCTTTCTTACATTATGCAGGAATATATTATTAAAAAAATCGGATCTTGTTTCCATGGCAATGATAATTAACTGATGGATTCTAATGCAACTAAATTATTGAGGGTAGTGCCTCTTAGCATCATGACAAGTTTAGTTTAAATCGGTTTAACCGTAATTATGTAATAAGTGAATATGTGTTCAATAATAAGTCTGATTACCATGGAAACGGTTGCTAATTTCAATATTCAAATGCAACTAAATCATTTAGATTAGTCCTCTCAATCATATTGCCAAATTTGGTTGCAATCGGACAAACTGAGTTTTTTAAAGTTTATTTGAGTCTCGTCAGCATGGAAACTGTATGATGTACTTTTAGGATAGTACAGTGAAATGACCACCAGAGAGATGTATAAGGTTGCCAAGTAGCCGGCATTTCACCGGTAGGGCCATAAATTTTACTACCTTTGTGATTGAAGTCCTTTACATTGATTAAAGTACTTTGTGATTAAATTTTTTACCATGTTATGTTATTTTGCGAAACAAAAATGGTTCGTGGTTGCAACATATTTTATGAATTATTTTTATAAAGGATGTATAGAAAATGTCATGATGTAAGAGCCAATCAAACCCGACTTTTTCATGTCAGTAATCTTTCTTAGCTTTGTTACATGGCCAATGGGTGAGATGGCAGTACAAGTCTTTTTGATACTATTGGTAATACAAGGTGTTCCATTTCTTGTCGGTGTCTGCTCGGTAGTACGACTTATAGAGAATAGACTTCCTTGTGCTATTTATTTATATCAGATAATGCTAAGGTTTTGTGAGGTACAATTTACTTCTAATAAAATTATCTCTCTGCAAAGAAGAACAGTTTTCTCGACGTAATTTCTAACAGAGAGATTGTAATATACGGTGAGTCCGCAGGGAAGAATTACACTGTCTTTAGTCTATGTTATAGTAAGTTCATCAGCTAAGTTTTTAGTAAAGCGAATAAATATGACTAAAAAAGAAGTCATAAGGAGCGAAGAAGAGGAAGAAGGCGAGGGAGACAATCAAAGAGGTCCTCAACGCTGATGTCATTATGGTTACGATCACAGAAAAAAGAAGGCTCTTGTAAAGGATCAAATAAAGAAGGTACGCTATTTGTAATTTATTTAATGCCAAGCAGTTACTTGAAATCAACACTACTTGAAGAATAAAGCGTAACATTTGTCCTAATCGCACTAATAAACAAAATATTTTTCTTGCTTTAATTATTTGCGTACCAAAATTTTATCTGACTTTAAAACAAAGGTTCTCAATTCAATCTGTGCATGTATATATATATTACTATTGTTTTTAATGTATTTTCAATTATAGCTTTAAGCGGATGGTCCGATTTTGATGAAATGTGTTTTGAAATCGAACTAATTCCATTCAGAGCGCGCCCAAATTTTCGATGCGCCCTCATATACAATCATTTAATACTACCCGTTTCGATACACTAGTGCCCGAAATGGTTGGCCCCCTGAAAATTCTGGCGCTCTGTTCGTGGGATCAGTTCGAACTCCCCCGAGCCCGTCCTGATTCCACTGAAATGCACTAAAAATATTTTAAATTCTTTTCAATTCCACATCTTTGAATTCGGCGTCCCCATAGTTACTACCCACAGCTTGTGCAAGAGTAGATGGTTGTTCCGTTTACCTAATATAATTTGGAGCCCACTTCAAAGATTTGAAATTTTAAAAATATTATTTTTAAACATTTAGTGCAACTTCTTTGTAGTTGGTTCCACTTCTTTTCCTTAAAGACTATTCTCTAAATTTCGATTATAGAATTCTTGGCAAATCTTGCGACATTTATGCACAGAATGAAATATGCCAAGAAAATTTCAGCCAAAAGGGGCGCAATGGACACGCTTATCAGTTAAAAAACTTCATTATTTTAAAGTCGTTGACTAATTTTAGAGTGTTACATCTTACATTAAAAATCTGCGTTGAAAGAAATAGAATAGGTGCCGATTAATCAACATTTACATGGGCTCACTTTGGCTATAATTAATTAAAATTTGCTTCCGCCTCAGTTCGCTTTTGGTTCAATGTATATTTTTTTTTCTTTTTTGCGTTATTTTGTTATTGGGAATTTTTGTCACACTGCCGATCACCTTTCCTCTAACGATTTTTTTTCTGTTCCAAAAAGCTGAAAAACTACTTTCGGTTATCGATTTCTGATACCCGACTCGCCTTGTTGATGATTTGGCTGTGGAGCGGAAAGAGGTTAAGAAAATTTCTATTGTTACTATGTTGTTAATGATTATTAAAATGAAGCCAAGGCGTCACCCTTTGATACATTGGAGCTTTTCATCTGCGGTTGTAAATAACACTTTGCAAAAAGTTAAAAATTAAATTTTCCTATTTTTTTTTTTTTTTTTTTTATGTCAGATATGAATGTGACACAATCACAGTTACTACAATCCGCTACTTGTCTTGAAGATAAAGCCAGGCTACTAGCAGCGTATTCACCTGAATCCGGTGCTTGGCTCCAAGCTTTGCCTTCTCCTCCTCTTGGCCTACATCTTTCGAATGAAAGCTTCCGGGTTGCTGTTGCCTTACGTTTAGGAGCAGACGTCTGTGTACCTCATCGTTGTCCGGCCTGTGGAGCATTCGTGGATCAACGGGGCTTTCACGGTCTCTCCTGTATCAGGAGTGCTGGTAGACACATGCGTCATTCTAGTGTCAATGATGTCATCCTCAGAGCTCTAGTTTCTGCTAATGTACCATCGGTACGAGAACCATCTGGCTGTAGCCGCTCCGACGGAGAGACCTGATGGAATGACACTAGTTCCATGGAAAAGAGGAAGACCTCTATTATGGGATTTCACCTGCGCTGATACATTCGCCATTTCAAATGTTACTTATTCTTCCTTGAAAGCGGGTGGTGCTGCTATTCGTAGAGAGGCCGATAAAAATCGAAAATATTCCAATCTACTTGCACAGTATATTTTTGTTACGATCGCAATTGAGTCAAGTGGTACTTGGGGTACGGCAGGCCTTAATTTTATTAAAGAAGTTGGTCGGCGAATACAGATCGTTTCAGGTGATGCTCGCTCGACCACCTTCCTAATCCAGCGCCTCAGTATCGCAATTCAGCGAGGGAATGTATCTTCTATTCTTGGTACGTTGCCTCCTGGGAAGGCATTAGACGAGATTTTCCTGTTTTAAAGATTTTTTTTTTTCAGATTTTGTTTCAATACAATTCTACGTAATGTTGAAACCCAAATAATTAGTTCTTGAATTGAAGACCACAGGAAAAGAATTGTAAAATGTGACTTATATATTTTTATTTTTTTTAGGTATATCATATTAACAGCGAAGATATGTATGTGGATTACGTATATGCAGAGTATGAAGTAAAAACTACGCTTGGAAATAGGTGGGATGCGCCAAGGTGTTTTCTAAACGATCTTGCCTCCTCCCCCAAGCAAAATCTGACATGACGCCACTGCACTGCATATTATTAATATTACCTAACTGTACTCTGCTTATAGTTGAATAAGGTTTTTCGGGATTCCAAATCGTACCAGGATACTGTATAATTTTTCCTTTTTGGTAGAATCGTACATAAGCTTTCTTAAAATCAATAAATGATGAACAGTCCCATTGTATTCCCATTTCTTCTCTAAGATTTGTCTCAAGGCTAAAATCTGGTCCAATGTGGATCTATTTCTCGTAAATCCACGTCCGTGATCTCCAATTATTTAATCCACGTATACACTTAGGCGAGTTGCCGACCAGGTAGTCGTGCGGTCTAAGGCGTTAGTTCCACGACTCGAAGATCCCGGATTCGAGTCCCGGCAGGAGCATGGGCATCTTTTAACTCGAACGTGACGGATAATCGTGACGGGCTGAAGTCAATAGTTACTAGACTGGCTCATATAAAATAAAGTTTACCAAAGTTTTTACTTAGGCTAGTTAACAGTATACTTTGTAACATGTTGGGAGTAATAAGATTCCGTTATAATTAATACAGTCCGATTTATTGCCTTTTTTATCGGAACTATTATTGAGGTTTCCCATTATTTTGGAAGCTCCTCCTTTCTCCTCCATACAGCACTTATCAATTTATGTATTTCCTTGATTAATGCCGTACCTCTCGCTTTAATTAATTCGGCTGCAATATTGTCTATTTCTGGTGATTTTAAATGTTTCCGTTTCTTTATCCACATTTCGAACTCGGTCTCGCTTGGTCACATATGACGGTGACAGATCAGAAGAATACAGTGGGACGGTAGACGTCTTAAATAGCACTTTTCGTCAGATTAGTGACGTGGGGTTTGTTGAGTGTGGTCGTGTTGCCGAAGCACGTCGTGTCGCCGACGATCGGGTTCTTGGTACTCCTGGGCACATTGGGAAGGTAAAGGCGGTGGGGGCGCGAGACTGACCATCCCACCTCACTTCGTATCGTAGGTCGAGAATATGTGGAGCGCTACCTCCATATCTCCCATGCGCCATTCACGGTGTGTGCGTATCGCACAGGGAATAGCTTTACTTTTTTTTATAGAAACCATAGAAAAAATTCTAGAAACATACGTTAGGTGATAATTAAAACATTCCACAGTAATTGGAAATTCATACTATATCTCAGATGCCTCCCCTGGAGCTTTTCTTCCCCGCTGACTTAAGAGATTCGAGCACCCCTGGTTTTAGTATTTGTATTGTGTGTATTCATGAGCATCGTTCAAAATGACACGTCCCATTTTGCTTCTTAATTGTGCAATGTTGGCTACTCTATTTACAGATGCTTATCAGAATAATGGAAACACCTGAACGAAAGTGCAACTTACCAGATTAATATGGTGTCGGGCCACCTTTCGCCTTCAGAACAGCCTTGATGCGACGTGGGATGGAGGCATAGAGGTCGTGAATGGTAGCAAGTGGAATATTACACCATTCCTCGTGCAGGGCATCGGCCAGTTCTGTGAGAGAGGATGGAGGTGGAAATCGTCGCCGGAGTCGTGTTTCCAAGATGGACCACAGATGTTCAATTATGTTGAGATCTGGGGATTGGGCGGGCCAGGGGAGGTGTTGAACTTCATCCCGATGTTCCTCAAACCACGCTGCAACAACTCCAGCTGTGTGAATGGGTGCATTATCATCCTGGAATATGGCGTCATTGTCCGGGAACAACATCCGGACCATAGGATGCAAGTGGTCTCCTAAAATTGCGACATAATCGTTGGCAGTGATGCGTCCGCGAAGTGTGACCACAGGACCCAATGAAAACCATGATATTGCGGCCCACAGCATCACCGTGCCGCCGCCATGTTTCACAGTTGGGCGGAGACACTGCAGATCATACGCTTCTTTGGGCGTTCTCCACACATAAACACGGCCCGTGGTTTGGAATAGGGTGAATAGTGAGTGACTCATCCGACCAGACCACACGTTTCCAGTCGTCAACGGTCCAAGTTGCATGGTTGCGGCACCATTTGCGGCGTGCTAAAGAGTTCTGGTCCCTGATGAGAGGTTTGGCCCGTGCAACACGACCCCGTAAGTTCATGTCATGGAATTCGCGGCGGACTGTGATTGTCGAAACAGGTTGGGGGAGGTGCTGATTGAGTTCCTCCGTCACTTGCGCCGCAGTGGCACGACGGTTCCGCGTGACAATGCGCTTTAATACCCGGCGTGCCCTGTCACTGGTGCTTTTCTTCCGCCACTGTTCCGCTTCCCCGATGTGGTTTTCCCGTGTGTTGTGTAGACCGTCATCACCTTCGACACTGTCCCTGGCGACACACCTAACACACTAGCCACTGCCGTCACACTCACTCCACATAACCGCGGACCAACAATTTGCCCTCTTTGAAACTCTGAGAGGTCTCCCATTTTACACTACCTCCGTCTGCTGCAACCACTGCACACTCCTGTTCCACGACGCCTGACGTAGAATGGAGACCGACCTAACACACCACCACCAGCAGTCCGGCGCTGCGGTCGCCACGACACCACTGCCAACCCATACATCTGACGTGTTGCCAACTACAGGTGTTTCCATTATTCTGATAAGCATCTGTATATGTACCACGTTGGGTGCGAATTAGCGGGGGAATGAGGTATTTTCCCCGACAGTCATCCTCCCGTGCCTCTCAAATAAAGTAATTGAATGCTTGCTTCCTCTTTCTCTCCGAAAAAAAGCAATGTGGAGTGATAATAAGTTCAAATCAGGTGTCAAATGCTGTCTATATTACCGACTTCTTTTCACATCATCAACTAGTGATAATAAGTTTGAATTAAGCGTGCATGTTTTTCCATCTGCGCGTAATATAGTGTATTCCGAAACGAATTAGGTAAACGATGTGCTTTTCGTATGTAAAGACGGTGGAAACCATCGAGCTGTAAGTAACGATACTGGAGTGATCGGCTGGCGCCGAAAGATAGACACCAGAGTAAACATTTAACCTAAATGGTCCACTTTTAATTAACCCAATACGAAATAATTTTCAGTTCTAACTCAGTTGTTTACGCTTGTTATCGCTATGCGGTTCTTATTATTTATTTATGGACGTACCGAACTGTGCATTTAATATTATATACTTACTGTAGATGATTTGCCAAATTTAAGACAAAAAAAATCGGGCCACACAGCGATAACAAGTCAGAAGTAAAAATTTGACCCATATTGGTTTAGACTGAAAGTGGACGATTGATATTAACTGTCCGCTCCGCACTGGCTTCATATATTCTTTAAATTTTAAAAGGCATCGATCAGTCCAGTATACTTTTCAGATAGAGGTCAGTCAGTTGAAACTAAACTTGTTTATTCTATGTATGACTGCGACTTCTAGCTTGTGATCTGAAAGTTGACTTTTAATGGCAGAAAGCACAAACATGAAACGCAGAGCCATTCTTGATTACTTCACTCGACAACATAAACAATCAAAAGACAAAAAGCATATCGAAAAAGAAAATGAGTTAGAACACAAAACTGGTTGTCCTACTGGGATCATCAGTCCCCTCCCTCAATTAAATAGCCTAATTCGTACTACAATTACAAAATAATGTATCAGAAACATCTTTGTTCGTAATAATATTACTAATTCATTAAATTGTAAAAAAAATAAACCACTGAACTGTTCATGCATGGTCTGGCTGACAGACAGACATAATGTTAATTTTTCCTAGCTTAATAGAAAGCGAGGGATGGACTTCTAGCTAACCCTAGGTACTTTCGTCCTAGGTGAAATTGTTTGTTTTTGTCAATGGTGTACATAGTCATATAGGGTAAGAAGGTAGGTAGGTAATGGAGGTATAGTTTGGAATAAGAGCTGATCAGGAAGGTTCATAGTTGTGTATTTCAACCGCTCGCCTTATATCACCAGAGGCGCACTCAAGCTTATTTCGTCATCATTTTTTTTATGTCCATTTACTGTTTTTCATATTTTTAGATTATGTATTTAAGGATTGCATAATTTCTTGATATGTAATTGGATGATGTCTTGGAAAACCAAACTTATTTTTGTCAATGTGATGAATTAGAATTTTGCTCTGTTGTGATTTAGAGAAATATTACTTTTTCTGCTCTTCTAGAATGTCGTTAAGCGGAGTCAATCCTGATGCCTTGTACAGAGTTTCAGCATACATCTTTAGAGAATTTGGCAGTGGACCAGGATGCAGTATCGTTTGTACAATTATCTATAGGAAGCGGTGTATCATTGACATATATCAAGTAAAGGATGGGACTCATAGCAGCTCCTTGAGGTACTCCTCTTTTAATGTGAATGTTCTTACTTTAGTCTGTATTTATTTTAATTTGGGTGGTCCTGTCTTTCAACAAGTTAGCTACCCATCTAATATATGTAGTGCGTAATTGAAGTCTGTGTAATTTGAATAGCAAGCCATCATGCCAGAGGGTATCGAAAGCATTGGTCAAATCCATGAATATGACCCCAACTCTGTATCTTCTCTTACATATTGAATGTCTGTAGTTATCCTGAGAATTTGATTTATGGTAGAAATTTTGCTTCTAAATCCTGCTTGATTTGGTGAAAGTTGGTCAGTTTCTTCTAAATATTTAGAAAGTGGATAGGCTAAAATTGTTTCGCAGATTTTTGGAATTGTATTTGTCAAAGTTGTAGGACGATAGTTATCTGAGTTCGGAATTAGTATAGTGAATGCTTTCTTCCAATGAATGGGAACAAAACCAGTCTTTAGCGTTGAATTGTAAAGTGTGGCCAAGAATGGAGAGTAAAGATTTGGGAGATTTTAATAACAGTAAGTACGGTATATCGTCAGGTCCAGAAGTGTTTGTCTTTTTCTTAAGAATAAGAAGAATTTCATCAGCTGTAATATCTTGTAGTAGAATATCAATATTACCTTTGTGGTCATCATCATCTCTATCTAATAAGGTGATATCCTCGTTATGTGAAATAAATTGTCTAATTAATTTAGAAGTTTGTATTACCTCTGATTGAATATCATTAACATTGCTGAAAACATGTTCATTGTATTTGTTATTATATCTTTGATAAAAAATATCGAGTAAGATATCCTTGGAGGTGATCTCAATATTATCAATTTTATGAGGAAAGGTTTTGCGATGAGATTTCCTATTTCGTCTTCCATTAATCATATTTCAAAAAGATTTAGGGTTGAGGCTCTATGTTTCAGAAAGATTGGAGATAAATTGTTTAAAATTTAAGTTCTCTGTACTTGCCGATTTCAGTTTTAAATTCTTTATGAAGCTTATTAATATGGGTTTTTAGAAAATTCTTTCGTTGTCTATAATAATGTCTTGTAAGGGCCCTTTTGAGTCTTATTAATATACTAGTGTTGACCGGAAGTTGTTCAGTATATGGAATGAACTCATAGGTACTGATTCATTGGCAGCCTGTTTTAATAAACTGACTATAGTTTGATTGGATTTCTCAATATCTACAGGTGATTCGAAGGAGAAATGATATTGGTTGATAAATTTATTAATTATTGTCTCACATTTTTCCCAATCTACTTTTTTGTAATTTTTGTATAAAGTGAGAAACTAAGTTTTTTATCTCTCCTTGGATGAGCATACAAGGTTGCAATGAATATCTAATAGTTATAGAGATGAGCAATGGAGAAGAATTAGTATCCCGCAATCCATCTGGCAAGTCGATCTCTTGAGAATTGATAAAGTCTTCTACAAGAATGGCTGTGCCCCTTGAAGTTTCTTCTCTATCCTTACCATATACTTTGTAACCAGGATCATATAAGTAGGTGGAAGGTTTCAATTTTGTTTCATTTATTATAAGTGCATGTACTTTTCCATATTTAGTAAGTTGAATTGTTTCCTGTATTTTTTTGCGAATACCATTAATAGTTATGAATACTAATTTAAGAGATTTAATGGAGGCAGTGGTGACTGAATGCTGGTATTTAGGATTCATCATCAATATATTCTATGTTTGGTTCCAGATTTTTTTTTTTTTTTTTATCCTCATTCCCACGAAAATATGACCAACTCTTCATTC
>JAGDQP010001389.1:35982-56498 GCA_022664845.1 Lepisma saccharinum | reverse complement strand
TAAACGTTTTCGCCGACTACCAAAACACTCGGCTTCCTCAGACACTCGGCTTCCTCGGGTTCCTCAGAGAGTGTGTCTGAGGAAGCCGAGTGTTTTGGTAGTCGGCGAAAACGTTTACAAAAATTTTAAATATTTTTTTAAAATAAATTGTAGTGCTTTGCTCAGCCATTATTTTATTTCATTCTAATAATTCTTCAGAGACTGTTTTTATTGCATTACTTAAATTGGGGACGGTATTGTGAGGCAGAGCCATAGCCAAAACAGTGGACACCAATTTAAGAATATTTATTTGTTCATTAATTACTTTAGTAAAATTTTGTTCTATTGTAGAAATAGTTATTGTTCTGGTCTGTTTTCTCAGCATCATCAATATTTGATTCATTGGTTTTAAAAACATCTGCAAAATTTCTTGGTGGTCTTTTGTTAGCCGATCTGAAAACTTTTTTTCTGAGAAATAGTCATACCTTGCTTAGGTCTTAGTGGACATGTAGAAGAACCAGTTCTGTGTCCATTTTTTTTGCAAGTTGCGCAGAAATGTTTGTTAATTTGGACTTGACATGTCATACTTAGGTGAGAATTGCCGCATTTGAAGCACGTTTGTGTTTTGTTGCATGGTTTTCCTATATGGTATTGTAAACATGTTTTGCAAGGTAAAGGTCTGCCAGAAGTTCTAGACTCTTCTACCCTATATCTAATGTATCAACAGCATGTAAAAGTAGTTTGGAAAGAGGCTTTGATAGTTTGTTTTCGCTTTCCATGAAGATGCTGAACTTAGCTTTTGGGCCAAAGTATTTTTCTTGGAAGGCATTAACAAACCTATCTTCACTCGAATAGGTAAGCTCTTCTCTATGCGATCTTCTAGTAACACAGCTGAACTTTATCGAGTACAGCATTTCTCCTTGTTTGTGAACTAGAATATTTAAAACGTAATTTTTATATATTAAAATGGACCTAAACAAATACTATGGTTGGATTGAAACGTGCTAAACTCCACCTAAGACACATCAAAAGGAACTGAAATTATAAAAGCTTTCGTATAGTTCAGTGAACTTCGGCAGATGGAGACAAGAGGTAAAATGGCAACAGGGAAGCAGTTGTGGCCAGAACTCCAGTACACTAAACAAAATAGCGTTGAATTTTCCGTTATTTTGACGTGTCAGTCTCCTAGGTAAATGTTACTGTTTTTCATTTTATATAATATTTTGATGTAATATAAGATTGCAATGTGATCAGGATGGACATTTTAAAGTAACTTGCATGAAATTTTTAATTCAGTGAAATCCCTGGGCACCCCTCTAAGAACACCACTATATGTTGGAAACTCCTCTATCAAAACCCTATTTATATCTACGATAGCATGCCGCATCAACTCTACCGTTAGTGCTATTGAAAATATGACCCTCTGAAGTTCATTTTCCCACACTTTCAGCTCCGTAACGCGGTGGAATTTCCATCCCGGCAACTATGACATTCTTTCCTTATTGTCTATCTAAATTTGTCCGTACATTACCTTATCACCCTATATATAACGCGTGTGAAAATCTCATAATTAGTGAATCTAATTTGAAAACATCGTCCTGACTGCAATTTGAAATTAACACTATATATGTTGCACGTGTATGTACGTATAGATAGGCTCCACATATCTCATGCGCTGTTCGCGCGACACGTGCGAATCACACAGTTTATATTACTTGTCAGAAAGTATGAAAGTTCAGTAAAATACCTTAACTTAGTAACAATTAATACTTACAGTATTATTATCTTCGAAGTCGTTATTTTATACCAATACGTTGTGTAAAACGATATGTAGGAGACTTGCACACTTTCAGTTTAATGAAAACAACAGATATATTGAATGAAATTATTTACGGTTTCTTTATTGTTTTAAAAATCGACAAAAAAAAATTGAAACAACATATACATCAAGAAATAAATAAAGATGGTTTGTACTAATACACAAAAACAAAAGAGTGTACATGTTTTTTGTTTTTTTTTAAACTTTCTTTACATTTACTCTTACACATGTACTCGCTCAGATGTACACAAAAGTTGGATTTTTTTTTTTTCAAAAAAGTGTTCTTCTATTTTTATTTATTCTGACATCATTGCACGTAGTACAAAGTTATTTTTTTGCACGTACAAGATTGTGATCTAGTTTTTAAAGCTTGCAGTATATAAAATCTTCATTGATATTATATGTGGATGTATATAAATATGCGTTGTAAGTGAACCACAAATAAGGACAAATAAAAACGTACGCTTCACATGTAGATTGCCACATCAAAAGATAGTATAAACATACGAACACACACATCATGTCAGTTCTGTCCTGAAATTCCAAGTTCTGCTTTCCTCAAATCTCATTATTTTTACAAAAAAAATATCTTTCGTTGAAATATATTTTGAAAACGGTCACGATAAACTGAAACGAAATCTCTGATTTGTAGAATATATTTAAATTTAAAAAAATGACTTGTTAAAAAGTCACAACTTAAGAGATGATCTTTTCTCCTCAATATTTTTGAAAGCTTTTAGAGATTTGATTCAAATCTAATAGACTTAAACATAAAAACTGAAAATGAAAACACACACAAAAAAAAAAAAAAATATATAAAAAAGTGATAGTATCGTAATTTCAAATATCTAAAGTGAAGGGTTAAACAGTGATTCATCTCCCCAGCACATTACAATTTAATTTTGCCAAGAATTTTCCACTAACATTGGAATCTTCTTTCCTTTCCAATTTATAGGAAAAAGTCCTATACATTTTTTAACTTCTATCTTTAAATTATTACAGTTAAATAAAATGTGTGGCGTAATTTGAATTCTCAAAAGCAAAGAATGCATTTCAGCCTTTTCAAATTTTTCACCTTTTCCATTACATTCACACAAAATTGTAAAAAGCTTTACAAATACTCAAGGAGAAAAGATGATACTAGTAGAGGAGTGAAATCACTTTCAGAATCTAATTACCAATCATATATTTCTTCATAGTACGAATATTTTAGATCAATAAATAATTTATATGTCACTTAGTGCAAATTTATGGCAGAAAGCATTGCAAAATTTAGTAATATATTGCGATATTAATTCGTTTATCATGACTATAATCATACAAACGCACAAACAAGACCAAATTAAAAAGAATACAATTTCACTCTCTACATATTTACGATAAATAAATGAAAACGAATGGCCATTGAAATTCGATAAGCTGACAAAATACTTGCTGATCTAACAAAGAAATATATTTCAAAAATAATCTATTTATATACGAATAAAAATCTAAATAATGATTTAAAGTTGCAAAATCGAAACAAAAGGTTTCTTTCATCGAAGGCACAATGAGAAAAGTCTAATCGTAGAAACTGGAAAAGCACTGGAATGTACAGTACGTTAAACAAATCCATAGGAACATATATAACACGGAAACAAAATTATTGTTACACAATAAAAGCACACGAATTTCAGTACAGATCTGACATCCTAAATTTAGATGCTGTCTAGAAAAGTTGTAAAAATAACAGAGGAAAATTATAATTTTTTTACAAAACTGCATTTGACTTTTTAAAAATCATTTTTCCTTTTACATTGTTACTAACCAAAATTTTCAAAGTACCAATAAATAACTTGATTTCTATCTCAGGAATAACTGTTCATAGTTATATTAAATCAAAGCTTTGATTTTTATGCTTCTGGTCACACAGCTGTTAACGCACTACTACGACCTCCACGCTTTTCTTTCGTACATACTTTTATCTCCTTCCTCCTCTTTTCTACTTCTTCTTTTAAGTATCTTGTTATCTCTGTTGATGACAGGTGAAGTTAGACGACAAGTTGTAAAGAAAATAGTTTAGTGATTTTAACAAGAAATTAGAAGCTCACTGACGTATAATTACTCATAATTATGATTGTTTTAATAGTTGATATATTACTAAAGAAATGCTCAAATGAATGAAAAAATATTAAAAAATATGCTAGATAAGTAACGCTATAATTTAATTAAGATATGAACAGTTATTCACAAAAAAAAAAAAGAACTGAACGAAAACACATTAAGATAAATCAAGACATTTAAATTTTTATTATTATCAAATTTACAAAACAACTAAAAAAAGACTTATTTTAATTAAATAAAACGATTTTCTTCGTTTTTCTCATTTTTAATAACTACAGACACCTATCCTGCTATTTCTGTATTATGTTTACTATCGTGAAGAAAGGAAAAGTGATTACAGTTAATAATTTTGTACCTTTATGACTCAAAATTAAAACACTCAATTAAAAAAAAATAATAACATTTTTTTAAGTCGAAAACAACAATATTATGTTGGCACAATTAAAATATACATATACACATAGATTATTTATATATTAAAACTTAAGTACAGCGATATACAGATTCAATTATGATGGAGAAGGATAAAAAAAGATCACATATGTAGTAGACCAGATTTTCAGTGTTCTTGTTCAAAGGTTACACAGAAAAACTTAATTTATATAATTGTTTTGCGTTTAAAAGTAAATAAAAAAAAACATTTTCTCTCGTTAAAAACTATAGAAACACCTGCACCGAACAGTTGTCAACATGAAAATGATTTCCGAGGGGGAAAAAAAAAATATCGATTCTTTATCTTCTCTTGAGAACTGAACTATACACAACATGAACTAACAATAAACAGTTAGTTGCTAGCTTGATTACGTAGGGAGACAGTGCAATAATAATTAAAAAATAAGCTTGCATGTTCTATATATATATGACTGCTCTCCTCTACAAATACTAATGGTGAGATTATTTCGATATTAGCTACAGCAATGACTAGATTCTTATATAAATTTTCTTTCTTTTTTACTTATTTTTTCTTTACAAAGTTCTGATCACTATAGACATTAGCGGCGGTGTAAAACATTTAAGTACTACAGGCAATTTTTATGACCAGGTAGTGTGTTTTTTCTGTATTTAAGTACAATATAATGCTATTTCTTTTCTCTTGATTCTTTTGAAATGGTACTTAAAAAGAAGATTGTCACAAGATATAACACGCAATCTCACATACATACACACACACACATTTCGTAAGTCCTCACGCTTATACGCACTCAATACGCACACGTACACATTGATGTATATATACAATAAAACACATTCATAAAATAACAGAATAGGGAGAAGTATAATATAATTTCTCATTGAAAATTTTTGACATACAGTCTTTCTTTAACGAATTCAAACTAAAATTCATAGGAATTTTGGTCTCAGCAAAAAGAACAAACTATTATCACACTACAGACATAAACTTTTATTTATATTTATATATATATATACGCATCTCATTTATATATATATGTATGTATACAATATATATATATGTATATGGGAATAAAGACACATCACAATAGTGGACTGTAACAAGATATACAATTAGATGGCCTTCTTGTCCATCTATTTAGAATGAAACACCACTGGGGGTAAGTCTCCAGTGTTAACATTTAAGTACAGGACACACTAAGTACAGTAAAAAATATTACATTCACTTCTTTTTACTGGATAAACCCTCCACAAGTACCACTGGTTTTTTTTATGTTGCTAACGCTCTAGGCTAATGCTCGGGCTTCTAAAACACATTTATAAACTGTAAACAACAGTTATTGTGTTTGTTTGTCAGTGTTACACATTCTTTACGTTCTCCCAGACATGACACACACACACACATACATACATACATCACAAAAATAACGATTCGTGTTCGAGATTTTGCGAATACGAGAGGAACGGGGGAAGAATTCAAGTAAGTGAATACTCACAGGAACGTTACAAAACGTTGTTTGAGATCTGAATATACCTAAAACAAATAGGTAATATAATTGACAAAAGAACGAGCTGTCTCTACATATATTTCAATAATATAATTCCAAAAGACGAAAAACTGACAGAAAAAATAAACGAAAGACGCTATTACAACATGATGTAGCATGTATAAGTACAGTACAAGGAGTTTTTGTAATAGCAACACACTGAATGCTGGTTGATGACTTGTTTTGTTACATTATTTCACCAGAAGCTTTCGATGATTATGAAAATTGACATAGATGTCAACAACATGGGCATACCGCAAGGGAATGTCATAAAGAAAGAAACGTTTTTACGGGGAAAAGTTTACAATTTAAATTTCATTTAAATATGGAAGTGACGTTTGAAAGAAACATATTCTCACAAAAGAATGGCACTGTAAAAACAAAACAATAATTCAAAATGATCGTCTCCAATTTTAATTAATTATTATCCCATCATTTCTCTCAATAACAATCAGGATTGTTTCTATAAGCTGAAAGTAATTTTTAAGAAACGAGAAACCTATTTTCTATATTTGAAAATGCTATTTCTTAACATAAATATAAAAGGCCTCGTTTAATAATTCCAAGCCAGTTGATATTTCAAGCACAATTCTTGACATTCGTATTCAGAAAATGACAAATAAAGCTCTACAATTTTTTTTTAAATCTATTAAGCATTCAGGCCACGCTAAAATCTGTTTGCACTACAGTCACAGATTATTGTGTACAGAAATGAATTTTTATTTATAAATATTAATACTATCTATACCGCTGTGGTTTATCTCATACCTGCAGGGTAAGAAAGTAAGCTACTCATACGCACTACTTAAATTGATACTAATTATACTGTGACATACGTATGCAATATCCCCGCTAGCCTCTCGTCCATTCATTTAACCATATATGTTCTCTCAACAGCACTCAAATAAATGCAACTATTTACATATATCAGTTGTAAATATCCATGTTGATTTGCCTACGGTCCCTTATATCGTTTTAGACATACAGAATAGCAAGAAATGTATTAAAATCAGCTAATATAATGTTCAAAAGACCAAGGCACATCAAGATACATCAAAAGTTACCATTCGTTCTCATCTGTGATTTTTTCTTTAAAGAAACCCGAGAATTATGTATATTGTTAACTATCTGGAAACGAAGTTGGGAGGCCATACTGGAATTACAAGCTGCATAAAAGCAGCACAAAAATGTTAATTAAAAAGAGAATGTACAATGTCAATATAGTAAACGCCAGTGGTGAACCTGATTATTTTTTTTTATTATTATTCTTTCGTTTTGTAGTGAAATTCTTTCAATAAGCACAGTTCTTTTACAAGAAGGAAAAAAAAATAAAGTCTTTCATTCGATCACACTGTTCAAAACATTCAATGCTGACCATTTCATCAGACATACTACATTCACCCCAAAAACACAACATTCTTCTTCTTCTTCTAATTCTAGACGACTAGACGATTCGATCTAGTGCTGTTGCTGCTATGTGTAAGATATCTTTCGATATATTTGATGACTTTTCCAACAAGGATTCACGAATTCAGCTCGGTTCTGAAAATAAAAAGTTCAAAGTAAAAATTATAATGAATTTCGATGCACGTCTTAACATTATGCAATATATATTAAGTTCATTTTTTTAACACAGCAAAGAGAAAAACTTACTAAGGTAACTTAAATTGTATTGAATATCTTTCGGACAGAAGATCACTTCATTCTCCAACATATTTGAAACCCTAAACTACCGCAATCGTCTAATATGTAAAGTAATGCAAGTACGAGTAGTGAGAGAGAGAGAGAGAAAATTCCTACATTCTTATCCTAATGGGAGGAGACTGTATTATTTTCCGCAGTGTTATAGAAACTTCCCAGATATGTGTACCTCTTACTTGTTGGAGAACTCTTTTACGGGCCCCTTGTTATGTACGGTTAAGGAGAATTGCATAGTTATGAAAAGAAAATGGTCATTGTTATGGTTGTAAATAGTGGAAGAATAAATTAAGTTCAGTACGTAAAGAGAATTAATTTTACGTATAACCCTAGCACCACAAGACATCGGCCCAACGTATGGCTAAAGGAGGGCTAATTACATTTTTGGACCACTGTTGGCCATGACCGGGCGACTTCTGTTACTTGGAAATAAAGTAAGTACAAGGAACTTTCAACAAAATAAAATGATTCACTTCAACAAAAAAACCTAAAAGCTGCAAAGGAAGACTAACAGTTGAGTGTAAGATCAGTTTAAAGTCACTTAAGACTTAAAATTAGCTATATAAATACCTAAAGAAATTGAACATATGTTGCAGACTACCTGAAAGCCTGTGGGTCCGGACTTCTAACCTAAAGAATATTATTATTTTCAAATTTGTATCCTCAAATCATTTTTTTTTTCAATTTCATTTCTATGATACCATCCGGATCTCCTGGGAGGTCAGTGCTCTACAAATTGAGCAGTGTCTACCAGCCCTTCTTCGTGGTAATTTATTAGCGATGCTCGAAAATTAATGAACTGAAGCGAAGAATTTCTGGCGGCGTGTAAACAATCACAGAAAAGCAATCTGAGAATTCAAGTATACAAAGAAGGCTTTTTTTTTTAGACACCCTCTACATAACCTACACACACACCCTGTCTGTTGCGAAAATAAAATGCACGAGAAACAATGAACTCTACCAATATACCGCTAAATTTTCATTTGCATACCCACACACCTTTAGTTTCGAAACCCTGGCAATATTACTGTATGTGGAACTGTAATACTGCCTTTGCACTCACTTTGAGCACTTCTAACTACAATGTGCAAGTGTGTATATTATACAAATTGCCAAGAAGGTTAAAGTTAGACTTTTACCAATATTTATTCTGACTAGTTCTGCATATCCAGGATAATATTTGTTACACCAGGAGTGAGAGCAGGACGGGGCGATGAGCACTGTTGTATTGTTCCTGTAATTTAACAACTCTCTGTTTCGAGGATAATAGTTGTTACACAAGGGAAATGAACACATCTACATTGTTCCTGGTATTAACAAATACGTACGTTAGCAATATCTTCCATTATTCGTTTGATTCTCTCTCTCTCTTTCCTAATTCCTTAATTTTCAGTTCCCATTTCTCACAAATTAGACAACGAGGAGAAAGGGAGAAGAAACAAATATTTTGTATGAATATACTCAGACATAGTCAACACTGCAATATTTAGTATATTGGTAAATACTCGATATTTTTAAGTGGTATCGATTGTCGGTATAAGCGATACTTTCTATGTTACTTTGTGAACAAATCAGTCCAGTTGTTGAGAGAAGGATCCAAGAAAAAGAACACTTCCAAATCTAGATTTCAGTCTTCAATGTTGTGAATTATGATTTGTACTGACAATATCGATAGTTATGACGTCACATCTAAATTGACGGCTTTTGTACCACTGTTTATTTTATATTTGCACTGGTCAAGAAAACCACATGTCAAGTATCAGGAAAGTATCAAGATACTTTTGAGGAGTCTCGGTGTTTCTTTTTTCTCGTCACTTTTTTTTTAGTAAAGTATTGTGTATCGGTATCTAGATACATTTTTCTTGGAATATCGGTATCATGTATCGCATACTTTTAGGTAATATCTTTCCCATGTCTAAATATCCTGTCCTATTATCCCAATATAACATTAACTAGCGCTTTTTAAAGGACGATGTAGAACAATTCGCTATCCCAAACTTCAGAAGAAAACGAATGTATCGCTGCCATATCGATTGCTTTAATCAAAGCCAAGTCTAATTATAGAAAAACACAATTATTACCGCTTTTACGTGTAAACGCGTAAATTCTGAAAAGAACATCGTTTTCTTATTGCAAATTCTCAAACCCTACCTAATGAATAATTCAAGGAATCATTTAATTAAACTAAGTAGTAACGTCGCCAGAAAACTGTAGACAGATTTTTTTTTTTTTATTACTCTGTAAGTGGTTATTTTCATTCCTCTCTACAACCAAATCCATAATTGTAAAGTACTATTAACACAAGTAATATAAAATCAATAAATGCAAATTAACTATGCAGATCATAAGGTTCATAGTATTTGAAGAATACTTTATTTTTACGTTTTCTTTCTCTTTTTTTTTTTTCAAGAGAAAAAGAAACGAAATACAGTTCTACTAAAAAAAAAAGAGTTAAAGCAATGAAGATGAGAAATGAGAACCATCTATCTTTGTCTTTTAGGACAAAACTAATGGATTACCTCATTTTAATATATGGCTTCTATTCAATCCCTTAAATGACGCGAGGTCCAAATCCAAGCTATGCATTACTCCGGACGTTAAAAGACTCTTTTTGTTAACTCAGCCGTCTATCAGAGGGTATCTCCCACAATTTTCTTTTTTTTTTCTTTTTTTTTTAATGTTCTCTCTTCATCAATTAAAAGAAGAACTATAACTTAATTGAAAATTAATCTGCTTTTAAAGAGCAATGTTTCATTTCCTTCGTAATTTTTTTAAAGAATAATACAGGGCGATTCATAGAGAAATAATGATTTCTTTTATACGTCTATAACTCGGAACACTACTACATTGTTGACACAAATTTTCGAGGTAAACTGTCCGAATTTTGACACTTGAATTCTAATTTCAGACGCAAGACAATGTAAAGAAAGCAAGTGGTAACACCACTATACTTTGTGCTGCAGCTTTCCAACATATAATTGGCCTAATGGCTATACACCAGCTGTGTAGAGTAATGACAGCGGTGATATATATGAAATTAATGCAAACCTTAGAGTCATTTTTAAAGACCATTTTTATGTATCTCTTTAAAGTGTCCTGTTTTGCTGTATCTGTTTTAAAGTGTTCAAACTGTAGATCACCCCCGCCATCTTGGTATGCACTTTCCATTGATTAACATGGGAATTGTTTTACTCGTCTTATACTTTTCAGGAGTGTAGTTTTAACTTCTGTTTTCGCCCAGTTTATCGCCATGTTCTCTTTTACTCATGCTACTTTATAGAAATGCAATATTTTACACAGGAACAGTATAATTTCCCGTTAACATATTGTGATTTATATAGCAAACTATTAATAATACATTATAATTATATATTTGGAGAAACTTCACAAACCAAAACTATACAAGAGTCAAAATAACCACCAAGACAAATTTTGTGAAAGCAGAACTTAAATATTCTACATCCGAGAGGCATAAAATGAGTAAAACAATTCCCGTGTAAATCAATGGAAGGTGCGTACCAAGATGGCGGGGGTGATCTACAGCGTTAACGGTTGGGTTAACCGGGTGAGTAGGGTTAACCGGGTGATATATATAGGCTCAGTTGTATGACTACTTAGGCAAAGATTAATTTTAAAGTTGTTCGTCTAAGCAACGATTAATTTTAAAGTTAAAAAAAAAATCGTAGAATATAAATTTGTTTGAAACGTTACTTATTTCTTAAAGAATTTTTAAAGTAAAGCAAGCAGTTTGATAATTCTGCCGTTTCGGAGCTACCAGAGATTAAAATAGTTCAAATTCATTACTCCAAAGAAATAAAAGGTTCTTTCCATTTGAAATTTTCAAGTTGGCTCTCCGTATAGATATTTCCTCTAAGCCACTGGTTTTTCGAGATATCAGTTTTGAATTCTGAATAATTATGTACTTATATTATCCAGATTTTGTGTCAAAGCTCTACAACAAATACTTACCGAATTATCGGCATCGCACACGATAAATAGGACACTCTGTATACAGTAATTTAGAAAGAAAAAAAAAAGGTCCCTAAATGAACGCAAAAACTTTTAGTTGCTACTTAAATTGTTTGAGATATCTTTGGTAGATATGAAATGTATGTAGAAATGTGGCGTTTCAGTTGAACGTGCGTGAAGTCTTCTAACAATATTAGGTCCACACGAAACGTGTTTATGTAAGTTTTTTTTTCTTTCTTAATGCATGACGCAATTATATTATAATAAAAGAGAAAATGATTGCTACGATACACTCTGACATTTAAATCCAAACTTTTCGTGCTTTTACCGAAGAAAAGAGCGACATCTTTGTTTTGTCCTTTGCATATAAATTCTCTACCGCGCGCGCAGTTGCAACACAAATGTCAAAGATGTTGCTCATTACGTAAATTATAGTAAAATTCGTTATTTATTGACGTATAAAGATGTCGCTTATCACGGATTTTATATTCTTTTAAAGTTAGTCAGACACTTGCAAGAACATTCTACATCTACAATAGTATTTATTGCAAAATTAATATGTCAAATTAGTAAATTAATGTGTCATGTTTACTACCGTTACTATCAGATCTTAGTTATATGTGTTGACTGTGCATATTCTATTCAACATACGTCCATGTCGAGAACATTGAGAGTTAAGGATAATCTCAAACAAACATCTCCAACAAAAGATGGCAGCACTATCTCCGTATATGTCTAATGTATTCTTATCGTTACACGAGATTTCCTTGCTGCTGCTATAACTTGAAGCCTAGAGAGTTCAAACTTTCAGGAAAGAAAGTTCATAACCAATTCAAGAGCATGGTCAATGCCGATTTTTTATTTTCGTTTTCCTTCATTGTTGTCGTGAATATCGAAACCTATAACAATGAAGATCTTTCAACAATGAACAAAAAAGAAAATTAAAAAATCGGCATCGAACATGCTCTTGAATTGGTTATGAACTTTCTTCCCTGAAAGTTTGAACTCTCTAGGCTTGAATTTGTAGGAGCAGCAAGGAAATTTCGTGTAACAGTGAAAATACATTGGACATATATGGAGGTAGTGCTGCCATCTTTTGTTGGAGATCGTTGCTTTAGATTATCCTTAAAATGAGTACACAGAATTTGAGATTATTGTTCTTAAGCTCTGGTTGCATGTTCAGATAATGTTTACTGTATTGTTTGACTCATATGGTTATTTCTCCTAATGCATATGACTACAGTTGCAACAAGCCTTAAAACTGTCACTATTTAATTTAATCCACAGAAATAAGAATCTCTCTAACTTTATATCAGTGAAAACTTTCTTGATGGTTTATTACCAACCCTTAGTTAAACAAGACAAGCAGTGTTGAACCTAAATATATTTTTACATTACGAGAACTTACTGAAAATATTGACTAGGTTTATTTCGTATTCTAAAACGAATAGCTAAAGATTGTAAAAAGAATTCTGATCCCACGTGACACTCAGTACAATTTGTGCACCATCTATTGACCGGTAACCATACTACAGATTCTAAAGAAACTATGCCATTTATTACACATATCAATACAAGAATTACAAATTATGGAATAGGCATAGCTTATTTCTACCACAATTCATTTTGGGATATCTGAAGTCGCATACATTTCTCTCTTTTTTTCTCTCTCTCTTTTTTTCTTAATAAAAAAAAAGACAAACGAAAACTTACTTTAGAGTCTTATATCGTTCTTTCTCATGGTTGTTTTCTGGAGGCTCGCATTCAAACGACGCTAAAGCCAAGGCTGAAACGAAAGAAAATTTGAGTATTATTTTCAATAACAATTTACGATTACACGTTTAATTACAACCAACCATTCTTTAGAATCAGAATATACAATGTGTAAGAGAGTATGCGCAAATAATAACATGTATTATTTCAGGATAATTCAGCACTAGCCCCGAATCAGCACCACTCTGTTGACTGGCTGTTGGCGACGTAGAGTCAGTAAAAAGATTTCACTCTTGTCATGTTTACGAAGAAAAAATCAAATAAAAAAAATAGATTTTTGCAAATGAATAGGGGAACTACAGTTCTTGATCTAGTTTCAATTGAATTGAACATTTATTTACTACGTTTAGACAAATTTTGGCTCAGACCTAAATCAGGTAAGGGAAAGATGTTAGAAGGAAGTAGGCTACAGTTTCAAACTAAGGCACCATCCCGGCATTTCCCTGCTGTGACTCAGTAAAAAAAAAAAAAGACTGAAGTAAACCTCAGTCAGGATGGGTGGCCTCTGGGTCGTTCTCCGTAGTACTTTCATTTCACTTACACGTTTTGTCTCAAGAACTGACTACAGAGTGTTCTTAACTGTGCATAAATTACCCGGTTAATAAATGTGAAGAACACAATTTTACGTCAAGCGAAACTAACTCGAGAGCGTGTTCTGAGTATAACAGGGCCATTACACAGGAAATCATTATTACCACACTATTATTTTCGATCTGTTACCTAATTAGTAACATAAACTCCTTACAAACACATTAATTTGAAGTTGACAATCATTGTATTGGTTTCACGGCGTGTTTTTTTGTGCATAATTTTTAATATCACGGAATGAGGTCAGTTTTGAGGCACTGATATAGTTAAAGGGACAGTAGAATTTCGCGAAAATTTTAAATACTCAAGAAATCGCATGGAGTAGATACTATGTGAAAATGTTTATTTTCCACTCACGAAATGTTGGCGAAATTTGGACATTTTGCTTCTATCTACGAGTTCTGAGCACTACTCACGAAATTATATCATTTTTTTTAGTGATTCATTCACGAAAATAATGCCTAAACAATTGAAAAAAATAGAATTCGTCTTCAGAAACCTATCATCGGTTTGCGTAGCACAGAAAATGTTAGGAATGTAGCATAATTTATCCTCCATTGACAGCAGCAATTTTGCAAAAAAAAGTCGAAACACGTGAGATGTCACGCCACTGTAAAATCTCGCTATCGGAAAGAGAAAAAAGTAAAGTTTTCAAATGCATCCTGTGAGAGATTATTTCAAAAGTTTCCTTGCGCTGCTCAACCATCAAATTTGGTGTTTTAATATGTGTGCATACTGCAAAAACAAGTACATGCAGTTAATGTACATTTGTGAAATGGAACACGAATGAAAATCATAATGAATCAGATCTTTTTTTCTTCTGGGAGATGTCATGTTTCTTTAACGCATTGTATCTCTACGATGAAAATATTTTACGAGGATTACTTGTCAAGTTGGAACCATAAATTCATTGCAAAATAATAGAACAAATAACAAAATATCAAAGAGTAATTTGAACAATAAGCACAACACTAAAATATACATGCATTTCCATCTGTTGGATTAACAGAAAAATCACATTATTTCCTCTTCAACATTGAACTAGATGGCAGTATGATCAATTCTAGGATTTGTCTTTAAAACGAACATCGTACTACTACAGCCGCAACGCTAGAAAACCAAGTTTTAATAATGACATTTGATTTATTAAAAAAAAGGTACACAGTGTATGTTAAGTTAAGTGATGGATAAAGTTTAATTATTGGATATTAAAAGATAATATTAGGAATTATACTAACCATTTTCTGTGAGCACTGGGCTGGACTGTAGGAATGTTATCACCTTTGTATTCTTTTCAAATGGGCAAGATACCTGCTTCCACGTAATAAATTCTGTCACCTGTTTCGCTAACTGCCAGAATTTCTCGAAGTTGATATGGCCATTAGGAAGCCTAAAATTCAGAAATAAAAGAAAAAAAAACAACATGAATATAAATATGTTGTTTTTTTTCATTTGTACTATTTCATAATAGACACAGTATGTTTTGAACAGTTACGGGAAGAAACAATGCACCTAAAAAAAAACAAAAAAAAACACAGATCCAATGTACAGCGAGAACATAGATATATCCAATAGAATGCGCTCATTCTAAAGAGCGCTCGTGAATAATTCTCCTGCAATTTGTTTATGAGTGAAAAACCGGAAAGAGTAAAAAATAAGTGTGGAAAAATCGACAGAAAATTTAAAATGGAGCTAAGAACAGTTGGAAGATTTTATTTTGATTTCGTAAAAGTTACTGCGGAACATCTGAATTGAACTGAAGTGCTCCGGGTCGGACAATAGAGGCAGTGATCGGTACCAGACGAGGAGTTCCAGAATGTTTTAAAAACCTGTACATATAAGGGACGTATAAGAAATGTATAAGAGACGTAAACAGTGTCAACAAATAGAAAGTGATTTCTTCGAATGTCGTTCGTGTCATTTTTTTTGGTAATAGTGCCAGTCTAATTGAAATTGTCAAAGCAGTTCGACTAGTATATGCTCGTAAGCTGGGCTGTTTATAATTTCAGCACTATCAATGCTATTACGTAAGTTAATTAAAGCTTACATAGTATTCGAAATACGTGAGCAAAAATATTTACCAGTAAAAAATATAATTTTTGAAAAATGTTCACTCTACTTCAACTTCATCCTAAATAATGCTGTGAATATGACCAATGGATAAATAAATTGACTGACTGATTGTGATGATATACATTGAAATTTCTTCAGGACGCGAAACAGAGACTCCTTCCAGTATCACTTCAACACTCGTACTCAAACAAAGTATTCTTATACCCTTGTCAAGAAACCTAAAAACGTGTCCAGCTGTCTTTCCCCTTATGTCCAGTAATATTCCGTAAATTACGGTTTCAAGTTAACCCTAAAAGTGCAAAGAGCGAAAACGCATCATTTAGAATACAGATCTAGCAGTACAAAGCACCAATGATACATTTTCAGGGATATGGGATTAGTGACAGAAATTCGCAAACATGACCAGTTTGAATGTAAGTATAGTACCAATCAGATACTCAATGTTTGCAAGAGCACTGAAATTATCACGCCTGTAAAAGGAACCATTTGACAAGAAAGAGAACATGTGAGTTTTGAGTGGGTCTAATATCGGCTATTGGTATATTATACTTATGTTCTGGCAACATTGAGAGTCTGATTTTAACAAGCTCAAATAAATTTATAGTATAAACTTAGGATGGACCCAAGGACAACGTATTGAAGTCAGTGTTACCAGGTTCCCGTCGCAATATTTCCCTCAAAATGCTGTAAAAATATCCCGATTCTTTTTTTGTACAACAAAATCGCTTCTGATAAGTTTATTTTCAAAATTACTGAAAAAAACATAAAATGTGCCAAAAATATTTAACAAAACTTCCCGATTTTTTTCACTTTTCCCATTTTTCACCTTCATGTGGCCCAGATTTTCCGGGAAATTCCCTCTACCTGACAACACTCGTATTGAAAGTGGTGACGAAAATCGTAGTGGCTTATGTCTAAATTCACATAAGTATATGTAATACGAAAGAACCATTTGTAAATGATTTGGTGTTACCAGATTAATGGATGTCACTGAACCCAGATCTGAAGTCAGTTTTCCTGCTTTGGTTCAAGCGTCAGCCTGCGTTACAGATTATAAAAGTAAAGTTGAAATCGAATTTAAAAAAAACGGTTAAGTTTTGCCTGTGACCACAGAGACATCTTATGGCAAAATAAAAATATGGAGCGGGGGGATAAAAAAACACCTGCCATACGGTTTCCCTAAGAAATATAAAAGAAAAGAGTTAACTTTATATTTTAAAGGAATGTTTGACCAAGCCACAAACAGAACAAAAAAAATATTCATCTTGAAACAAAAGAAGTGTTTATCTTTTAAAGACAAACAAAAAAGCAACTGGGGAAATATCAAAGTCAGAAATAAATATTAAGAAAGAAAAAAGATCCACGATGGTGAGATTAAAAAACTTATTTTAGTCCTGAAAATGCTTATACGGTTACCTTAAGTTTTTTTTTAAAAAAAACAAAACTTTCGCCCTCAAACTGAGGGGCAGTATCATTCAATCGAATACAAACGATAAATTCAACAAAAAGAAATATATATGATTTTATTTTTTAAAAATTAAACAAAAAAAAAATGGATCCAAACTAAGAATATAATAAGCACAGTCCTCTCTCAGGAAAGGAAGCATCATTCTTTAAAATATAATCCTTTGTATCAGTGAGCGTGCCTTGAACCAACACTGTATTTCCTTGCTTCTATGCTCTTTGCTAAACTCTTAGGCGTATACTGAATTTTATACAGATATACACAAGGTTTTATAACGAACTTTTTGTGTATCTGAAAACGTGTCCAAGATATTTTTAACCAGTAAAATAAAACCCTTGAGAATTAGTTAAGGCTTGTATCCAGCTACGCTGGAAAAACGGTTTCAGCGAAATAAATGGACGTAATTGTAGACAGGAAGTTCTCAACAAAACCGGAAAAAAATATCTTTCTTTGTGTGTATGTGTGTGTGTAAGAGAGAGAGAGAGAGAGAGAGGTGGTGGGGCGTTTGATGATGGATGTTATTCGCGGAGACAGGTCTATAAGCGGAAGATCCATGGTCAAGGTGATTCGTTAGTGGTTTGCCATTGTCTTCCATTACAAGAAGGAATAGACAATTTAAAGTGGTCTCCGAATAAGTCATGTCCTCACCACGTACTGAAATCCAGACTCATACCAAATACAAAGCCCAATCGAGTCGCAAACTGTATTTCCTGAATTCCTTCCCGTTTTGTATCGAAACACCACAAGTTCATTATTCGTGGGATTTCATTAGTTATTATAAGACATATCTCGATAAACACTCGACACATTGTGTTCAAATTTCCACTTCCAGTTAAATGCGCTCGTTGTTTTCTGTTTAAAAATAGTGACGTATATATAAAAATGAGAACAGCAAGCATCCGTTGGTACCCCAGAACTCCACAGATGGATTCCTGCACTTTTACATAAATTTTCGTTTTGGATATCTAAGTTGAAATTTTCTTCTCTTTATAGACGAAAACCAATAGCCCCAAAACCCGCTAAGATTTATTCAAAAACACAATATATCGAAACAAATACGAAGAAGAAATAGGTGAAAACATTTACTGAAAATAAAAACAGATCTGCGAGAATTAAAACGAGTTTTAAAGAAGCCGTACATAAATGAATGGAATGGACATCCCAAGATGGCGATCGTGAAGGTTTTCCTAATGCCATATTTTATTATACTTTCAGATACAGATTTTCATGAAGAAAAATTATATACTAATGACATTTGTAATTTTACCCTTCTGTATTCGCTACCCATAATACACTTTCAGAAGAAACACTGAAACCCAATTATTCCAAATAAAATGAAGACAAAAGGAGTTGGAGTTGATGGTCTCCCACCAGGCGCCTCCCCAGGTGGCGGATAGGGGAATGCCGACCAGATATGGTGGGTACCGGAAATATTCCGGGGCGGACCAAAACCAGTACTGCTGCCTTGCTGTTAGTAGAGGGATCTACAAAGGCTAGGGGAAGATAACCTCGAACAAAAATATCATAGTGAGGAGAAGCAGCATCACCATTACCACTCTGAGGCTGAAGATGAATGACATCTTCAAGGCTCAGAGATGAACAGAGGACGACATCTTGAATGTTTACCTTTACTGCGAGGTCGTAGAGCTGACAACTCTACACCGCTAAAACATGTCAAGAAATAGTAACAGATTGTTCACGGATTCTCCTGGGGTAAAATATTCCGGAGATAAACTAGTCTATCATTCGGAACTCCGGGCGGGGACTGCTTCAGGGGGCTCCAAAAACAGGATTAAGAAAGACCTTAGAATAGGAACGTGGAACGTACGAGCATTATACCAAACGGGCGCTCTTCAGGAAGTTCAGTGATACAAGAAGTTCGGTGGGAGGGTCAAGAGCATCCCACAGGGCAAGTATACTTTCTACTACGGGGGAACACAGTCTCACGATTTCGGAACAGGATTCCTCAAGAACAGTATCCTTCAGGCGGTTCAGAATATAGAGTTCGCAAACGAAAGACTATCGTACGTTACGGTACGTACTCGATGGGGCAACACGGTTTTATTAAACGTCTATGCTCCGACCGAGGTGGCTACTGATAACGACAAAGATATATTCTACGATAAGCTAGAAAGGCTGCTCGACCGAATGCCGAAGTATAATTCGAAAATTGCGTTGGGTGATTTCAATGCAAAGGTAGGGAGGGAAGAAAAATATAGTCCTACTATAGGCAAATACAGCCTTCACGAATGGACCAACAACAATGGAGAAAGACTGATAACTTTCGCGATTTCGAAAAACCTACTGGTAAAGAGCACGTACTTTGAACACGACATACACAAATACACATGGGTATCTACGGACGGCAAAACTCTCAACCAGATCGATCACGTATTAGTAGACAGACGAAGACACACCAACATAATGGATGTCCGTACAGAGGAGCGGAAGGTGACACCGACCATCAATTAGTGATCACAAAAATAAGGGAAAAGTTACGAATCGCGAACAGAGAAAGCAAGGGGTCAAAACAACTGAAATTCGAAGTTAAACGATTAAATAATCCGAGCATAAAAGCAGATTACCAGCTCGAACTCTCAAATAGGTTCGAAATCTTAGCCGACTCAAGTAATAATAATGATGATAATAATAATAATGAAATTGATGTAAGTAAGATGTGGGAGGCAATTCGTGAAACAATTAAGAGCGCAGCGAAGGAACGTGTGGGTGACAAGACACAACAGAAAAACAAACCTTGGTTTGATGAAGAATACCTTAGACTTCCTGAAATACGAAAACCAGCCAGGCAACGATGACTAAGTAATAAAAGCGAAGCAAATACCAACCACTACAGTAACGCGAAATGAAACGCCAAACTCGCGTTCAGAAACAAAAAGCGAGAATATCTGAGGCAGAAGATTCAGGGGATAGAGGAAAATGGGAAGACAAATAACATACGAGATCTATACAGAGGGGTAAACTCGTTAAGAAAAGGTTACCAGCCGAGGTTAGGAATGATTAGAAATGAACGTGGAGATCTTCATGTTGATCCGACTAAAATTGTCGATGTGTGGAAAAGTTATTTCGACAA
>JAGDQP010001389.1:0-35582 GCA_022664845.1 Lepisma saccharinum | reverse complement strand
AGATCGAGATGTCTGTAAAGAAATTGAAAAACTTCAAATCACCAGGAATATACAATATTCCAACCGAATAAATTAAAGCAGGAGGAACGGCAATAATCAAGGAACTACATAAATTGATAAGTACTATATGGAGAAAGGAGGATCTACCAAAGGAATGGAAAACCTCAATAATAGTTCCGATTTACAAAAAGGCGATAAATCGGACTGTAATAATTACCGCGGAATCTCGTTACTTCCAACCTGTTACAAGGTATTAAGTAATATTCTGTTAACACACGTGTATACGTAGATGAAATAATTGGAGATCACCAATGTGGATTTAGAAGAAACAGATCCACGTTGGACCAGATTTTCGCCTTGAGACAAATTTTGGAGAAGAAATGGGAATACAATGGGACGGTTCATCAGCTATTCATTGATTTTAAGAAAGCATATGATTCTATCAAAAGGGAAAAGTTATACAGTTCAGCGACCCCATAAGCAGAGTACGGATAGGCAATAATATGTCAGATAGTTTCAAGGTTCGTAACGGATTCGACTAAAGGCGATTGAAACAAGGCGATGCTTGTCACCACTACTGTTTAACTTTGTGTCAGAATATGCGATTTTAAAAATTAAAGGAGACAAAAAGAAACTATCATTGAATGGTTTGAATCAACTGTTCGTATTCGCGGATGATGTAGATTAAATAGGGGACGATACAGATGCACTAAAAAGCAACACCGATGTCTTAGTAGAAGCGTGCGATGAGATAGGTCTACAGGTAAACATAGATAAAACAAAATACATGATAACAAGCCGAAGCACAGGGAATGAAAGAATTAAAAAGATAAGAATTAGGGATGAGGTCATAGAGAAAGTAAACACATTTAAATACTTGGGAGCATACATAACAAGCAAAAATGAGGTCACGGAAGAAATAAAAAGTCGTTTAGTATCGGGGAACGCATGTTTCTATTCAGTTCAAAAACTTCTAACATCGCGATTAATATCAAGGAAATTGAAATTGAAAACATACAGAACGGTTATTCTGCCGGTAATACTTTACGGTTGCGAAAGTTAGAGTACGACCCTAGCAGATGAACATAAATTACGTGTATTTGAAAATAAGGTTTCGAGAAAGATATACGGGCCGAAACGCGATGAATGACTGGAGAGTGGAGGAGACTGCATAATGAAGGACTCCACGGACTGTACGATTCATCAGATGTTGTAAAAATAATGAAAACGCGACGACTGAGGTGGGCAGGCCATGTAGCTCGGATGGGGCAAAAACGAAGATTATATTCTATCCTGATTGGAAGGTCGGATGGAAGGAGACCATTGGGAAGACTGAGACGTCGTTGGAAGGACAATATTGGAAGAGAACTTCGAGAAGTAGGTGTTCGTGATGAAAACTGGCTTGATATTGCCAAGGATAGAATCCAATGGCGAACGTTTGTTACTGCGCGATGAACTTGCGAGTTCCATAAGCCATAGAGTTAGTTAGGTAGTTAAGACAAAAGGAAAGATTATTACAAGTTGGATTGAAATTTACGACAAACTGAAAACAATTGTCGGTAGTTGAATACTTTCAATTCCTTTTGTTCCAATATAATGTTTTATTCCTTTACGAAGTAATTTACAAACTTATATTCTTTTCTTGCTCTTTGTTCAGTTGTATAATTAACAAAACACACCAAGGGAAGTTTCAATGATCGGACGACGCATGAATAATGAGAAAGAAAGAAATTTAATTTCTTATCCTGGAAATGCTTCGTAGCTCCTGCAGTTGTGTTTCGAAGTAACTAATTTTGCAAAGCAATATATTTTAAAGGAAGGTAAACTTAAGAATTTTATAGAGAAAAGAATGAAAACGTGGAGAGAGAATGAGAGAGTGTTTTGAATTACGAACAATTGTAATTTTACGATAATTTACGTTTTACCCCTTCCCTTTCTTAAGGCTTTAGCTATACGATTCGTTTCCTTTATATGTACATATATATGTGCTTCATCAAATTTGTTCTTTTGAAAGACAATATTTGTTCAGCAAACAATACGCTCTACGTCGTGTTTGAACTTCTTTTCGTTAACTGTATTGTGTGAGTTCCTTTCAATATCTCCCTTTCTTTCCCCCCTTCTATTTTCAACAGTTTAATTTATTCTTTTCAAAGTTTCGAAATACATGACTTTATATTACGGTAATTCACTAACATGTACGTAAAATTCAATATGAAATCCAATCATGTTTAATTTGTTCCTTTTTTTCCTTTATATTATTCTTTCAATTTCACACGAATGAATAGGAACATTGTAAGAGAACAGTGTTACCAGTTCTTAAATGTGTTATCTCTATTCCACTTTCTTTTAAAAAAATGTAAATAGTGAAATATAAGCGTAAAAATGCTGATAAAAATTTCAGCCAGGTTCTCACACACGGCCGATATTTCCGAACAGGACGAAAGTAGTTTTCCAATACCCTGAATTATATTCTGATAAACAGATCTCAGTTCACTCCCCCCATCTTCCACCAACCTTCTCTGCCCAGGTTTGCAAGAGGGAGAGATGTAGAACCTATCCAATCACTCACATACATACTACTGATGTAAATTTCACTCTACACACCAAAGGACCTTGCCATTTCTCCAATACAATCTATATCCTGGTGGGCTACCTTGTGCATCGATTACTTAGGTGAAACTGGAGAGCTCTTAACTTAAGAATCAACAATCATTGACTTTCCTCACGTATGAAAGATCTCGATTTTCCAGTCTCCGTGCACAAAAACGATCACAACCTCAGCTTTGATCAAGGTTTCAGTGCTTCCATTATTTAAATATTACACAGTAATTAGGACAGTTCCACCCACAAAGTATGGAAAACTTCATTTGTGGGCTGAAGGCTAAATTCAAAATCGATCTAAAATGTCAGTAAACCTCTCCCTCTCAGTTATTATCCTTAATTTGTTTTATGTGGTGCGTTTGTGTCGTACATGGAAGCGATATTTTCCTCTCTTCAGTTTCATTTTCAGTTCAACAATTATAATCACAATTTACCATAATTTTCCCTTTTTCCGCTCCTATTACCTACCCGCACCTTCTTTTCAGAGCGCATTTGAATCAGGGACCGCTAAGAATATTTATAGCATCCCTAGAATGTGTTTTGTGGGTTACTATAAAAAAATATATATCAGCAATAGCAATGCAAAAATAAATATTTTCGAAGATAAAGAAAAGATTACATCAAAAACCGGTTAAGTCCAAAATTTCATTTTTTTTTTTTCAGATAACGGCACATCGTTGTTTTTTGCAACTATCTCTACTTGGTGGTAGATCTAATTATTCAAAAAAGTGTCACAAGCCGTTCAGGTTGTAAGGTACAAGCAACTGTCAAACATATGGGAACAATACAAGCAGTTGTGACAAGCTAAACATTCTTTTGTTTACTTTCTGTAAAAACATATTTCTGGATTTCTCCAGTTCTTGATATTATAAAACCTTCAGTTGCACACGCGCCACAGTATGATGGTTTACACCTGTCACGATACAGGAAATTCCGTAAACTATAGAGCCTTCAATTTTATTTGCAACTTACATATTACTATTACTTACACGTTACACCTAGAGTGATCTCCCTTGGTTGAAATCTCAGCGGTACGGGCTCCATATTAATTGCCTCACCTAGAGGGGCAACTGTAGGGTACAAAGAGATCACATCCTTTTGTGACCTTAAACGAATTTAAATTATAAAATGATCCTTCACCAATACGCTATGTACTTGTAGTAGAGAAATCATATATACTAAGCAGTAAAACATCCATGACGTCACAGAAGCAAGCAGTAAAGAAAAGTACTACTTTTAATTATGTACAAAATAATGCACAACACCTTGACCTTGACTGCTACACACACAAAAAAATGTAAAATAAATGAATGAAAACCATTTTAAGAAAATTTTGGATTCAAATTAAAACAGTCATTTGTTTGTTCTGATATGGAACAATGCTTATTATTTAGCAGGACAGGTGACAATGTATGCGGAACGCTGGACTATAAACCCTTAAATTGTATGGGTGGCAGATGAGGATGTCTTAATATTTGTCTCCAGGGACCTATTTAGGGGGTAGGTCCGGAACCTTCTCCCAAAGTCAGAGTTACAGGCAAAACTAATATAACTTTAGGCGTAATTATCTGTATTTAATATACATTTCATGCCCAGATACAGGTTGGATCTCCCGGAAGCCCATGGATTCCTCCCACAATCAAATTCTAGATACGTACCTGTCTGTCCCGATATAGGAAAACTATCAGTAATACGTCTCAGTAATCAACTTAGATATATCTCCTGTATAATTTTCCTGCTCCTCTCCTTATGCCACTTTAGGATCGATCATTCATCACTGCATCCTCTATATCCTCGATCGTAAAAAAGTTTTGAGATGGTAACAATCAGCTTGTCTTTCACCTAGACCGTAGAATCGTTTAGAATAGATCGGGTAAGAGTCCATTGTTATGAACAGACGAAGCGAAAAAACAGAATCGGTTCCCTGAAAAGAGCCTTTAAAGAAAAAAAAAAGGCGACAATAATAGTTTGCTTACTTGTTGGAACAGCCTTCGTTGAGGAAGTAAAGGTCTTTAACAAGAAGAGAAAAGAAAGGAATGACAATCCGTTGTCTTTCATCGGTGGCTCCCGCTGATCTCCACATAGCCGCCTTCAATGTCGAACGGTAGCTGCTGAAATTCGATGATGGATCCATCTGGTGTTCCAGAATAGAAAACTTGGCTGACTGCACTTTACTCCACTGAAACAAAAAAACAGAAAATAAATATATTATTTACTTATAAACTCAGAAGATTTAATCTATCAATACACTCAAGCACATACAAATTTTAGCTAATTTTCTACAAATACGATAGATTAAAAAAAAAAAAAAAAGCGCGAAGTCTTTTCATCCTTATATTTCTATTCCCTTGCAACCCATTTTTAACCTTTTACCCATTTACTGGTTATCAGGGTCTCATTTTGAAACACAATGAGTTATTATGTAAACACATTAACCACTAAACACAAAATGAAAATTTCAATTCTACCTACACGTACGGTTAATATCAACGAACGCAATCGTTGAATTGTAGTACCTCACGCATCGAATGTACAGTCTGGAGTAATATGACATATCGATTACACTTTGCAGCTATCTTGTATCTCTAATGTATTGTATATAAGAGATACGAGGTAGCTGGAAAGTACCATTTATATGGTGTTCCCAAAGAGGTATAAATAATAAGGTCCTTAGGTATACTTGGACCCAATCGAGGCTTGCAGTATCTGGCGAACAATGTCAAGAATTACACGCGCACTTGTGAGTACACTACTTATTCAGGACGAGCTATGAATCTAAATGACTTTTGTTACCTGTTGAGGAGAGCATTGGCTACTCACAGATCATCCGCCAGCCTTTTCTGTTGATGCATGTTCTAACTAAGCAGTATCTCCTAGATAGGTCTCCGGATTTCCATGCAGTAGCAACATGCATAGACCATCTGAAACTAGTAACACTGGAAGTCTAGCGCAAACATCTGAAGAAACATTTGTAACATGTAGCTCTCAGACATTGTAGCTGAACAGAATTGTAGTTCTGTACCATAACTTGGCTTCATATATCACGATCACTAGGCGTGTTCTCGCGAACTGACCGGGTTAGCAAAACTGGTTACTGTTGGTCACTCCATGACCAAAACACCAAAATTGTTTATCAAAGGTGGTCGTGGCTAAACGACAATTAATCTACGGACACGGATTTTCGAGAAAAAGAAGACGTAATATTTAAATTTATTGTGTGAAGAAATTCTAGATGACGATTAGTAATTTTAGTTAGTATTTAATTTGTACAAGAATACAGAAAAACACAGCTTTATGACAACGGTGATTATACTTTAATAATAACAAAAAACCAAATATCAATAAAGTATCGTAATTATTTTGTCGACATAAGTCGAGAAAAATACAGCAGACTTCAATCATTTCGCATGTTCCGATGACAATTCTGTGAATTCGAAAAAAAAAAAAAGCTTTTTATTATATTTAAAAAAAAAACTTAGCATGCTTTCTCGCGGTCGAACGCGGGTTCGTAAATTTAAATGAATGTGTTATAAACAAGGAGATAAGTTGAATTTTGCAAATACTTAGCTTCCACGAAATTATCGCCCTTGTATGTGACATAAGACCATTATAGCTTTATAGATGAAAGTATCTTCTTGGGTGTTTCTCCTTAACTATAACCCGTGAGCCAGGAAGAAGCATATATGTTAACTCTTCAAATATGCAGTATACAATAAAGCTAAAGTTTATGAGAGATGTGTATATCCTTGGGCATGTCTTCTTATAATTATTACCCATGCAAACTGGAAATGGGCAGTTATATTAATCTTTTACGTACGCTCCACACACGTTTTTTTTTTTTTTTTTTTTTGGTTTGCAAGTGAGTGTGCGTCGTTCACTATATAGCCCACGAATATCCGGGAGGTAGTTATATCATAGACCTCATAATAGATAGACTTAACACGCTTCCCCATTTATGGCTGCGCTAAAACTAATAGGACTTTGTTCAGAGCACGTGATTTTGAATCTATCCGCTAGGTAGCTCTGCCATAGACCTCATAGTAGAATATGACGTCTATGGCAGAGCTACCTAGCGGATGGATTCAAAATCACATGCTCTGAACAAAAATCCGTCAATTTTAGCGCAGCCAGAAATGGGGAAGCGTGCTAAGTCTATCTATTGTGAGGTCTATGCTGATACACTTAGTTCTAAAAGTGCATTAGAAAAAACTTATATGCATTTTATGCATTACCTTAAAATTGAAAAATGCTCTTAAAAGACTGTGCAAGCAGTTCGATTCTTTCGTCCTTCGCACTCTTAGTATATTAGTCGAAAGCAAATTACCCACTTCCCGTGATCTTGTGATTGCGACCGCGGACTTCAGACTGACAGTGGGGAAGCGCGTATACTAGAGTCCTACTATTGGCTATATTGACTGACGTTTTCCAGAGTTTTACCAAGATGGTATTTGGGCAAAAGCTCTGGCAGCTATCTTCCTGTTCTCTGCCTCTGAAGTACTCAACGAGGGACGTCATTCCTCAGATTCATAATGGGTTACCTGCTTGACCAAGAAGTATAAGTTAAATTAAAAGATCTTAACTTTAACCTTGTTAATAGGTCCCTAAGTAAGAAAAAAGTTCTGCCCTTAATTTAGTGTATTACTTGGACTTCGTGACCTGGTAAGACTGAAAAGAAATTTAATCGAAATAGCCAGGGTAATGAGGATTTGAAATAGCGAAGCCTAGAGAGCGCTTATCCGTTAAGGATTTGTCTGTGCTACGATGCTGACAGAACAATGAGCAAAGAGCAAAAATGCTATGTACAGTCAGTGCCAAAAGTTTGTACCTAGTCGTTAAATTTCTCCGACTGGCTCATTTAAGTACAGTTTGCAGCTATGTAAAGAGAATGTGATTTGCAACAGAATGTAGTCAGTAAGTCAGTCTATCCATTTCAAACTTTTTGGAGAAGAAATTTTATGGCTGGGAAGAAACTTCTGACGCTGACTGTATTTCCTCAAAATAAAAGAACAAGCCTCGCACATCAGATGATGAAAAGCAAGAGAAATAACTTTTAATCCAAATATTATCAAAATTTTCTGTTTCCATTAACTATGTTAACTTTTCCATACTAAGTTGATTTTTTCCCCGATTTTCGAACCTCTACAATATTTTCCTTGTCTGAATTAATACCCCATATATACATATCGTATCTTGCATTGATATCTAAATTTCTCTCTTGGGCTTTTGTTGACAGTAAATTAACTCAACTTGTAAGCTACCTGTAATCTACCACAAACTCATAAACAAGACGTTGGCAACTCCGCTCTTTCGATTATCAACCATCTGCGAGAACGATTCATTGTCTTCCCATTCAACCCGCCAGAAAAAATAGATTAAGTTTAGCCTTAGAAACTGATAAACAAGGCACTTAACAAAAGAAAATGAACTGTTTATTTCATCCATTAAATTCGCTTCCTTAATTGAGTTCTGCAGATATTAAAACCACTTGTTATCAGACGAGCTCTATTGGTAAAAGAAGAAAATCAATGTGGTAGTATACAAAAAGAACCCTAGTTTAAGCTCCATGAGTAATTAATTTTGCCCCTTATCTGCATAATTTTCCACTAACAGTTCAAAATGATCAGAAATCCAGTTACGTGTAGTTGCCATTCAGAAAAGCTGTCAAACTGTATTAATGTCGTTCTGTATACACATACAAGAAAAATCTTTGCATACTGTCTTGTTTTCGTTGAAATACAAAGCAATTTTCTTAGTAATTAGTGATAGAAATTCGAAATTATAAGTGTGCATTGTTTACCTTGATTTTAAACGTTACACTTTCGAACTTCCTGTCCTCTTATGCTACACCTGCTGCATATATACCTCCTAGTCTATTCAAGGTAGAGGGGAAAGAAAAATAGTACTAACCTGATCTTCATTTAAGGTATCACCCTGGTATTTACCAGGTGTTAATGAGGCATACAAGGGAATCTCCTATGTCAGTACAGAAAATTGAACACTCAATTAATTAATCTATTTATATGTATATCTACACTGTAAAAAAATGGAACTTACTGTAGAATTTAAGGACATCTTGAATCCACTATTATTTTCACTAAGCTGTAAATTTATTTTTTAGCACTTAAAAAAGGGGCAAAAATGTTAGAATTGTGGAAGGAAGAAGGTTGTGGGTTGCTGATAGAGAGAAGTGAATGCGTGAGTGAAGGATGTTGAAAATGGGGTCACTTGCTTCAAAAAGAAAGACGCATCAAGATGGAGAGAAATAGGGAACAGCCACTACTCTACTATCCATTCCATGGGTCGATAGTACGAGAGGAAACACAAACCCACCCACAAGAAATCTTCCTTCCGTACAGACTACAGAGAGAGAGAGAGAGAGAGAGAGAGAGAGAAGTATCATACAACAGCTTACTGAAAACGGGAGTGCTTCTCCTCCTACCAGTCTTTCCTCTCCCCCACCCACCGCTCAGTCACTGACTCTTGCTACTGCAAGGGGCCAATCTGTCACTGTTGCGAGATTGATGCCATGTTTGGTTTGCGCTGAATTCAATTGCCTCTGCCGAAGTGGAAAGTGGAATGAGCAAAGCTAAAGGGAGGATGAGGATGCCAAGAGGAGAAAACCCATGAGATTGGGAGCCGGAAAAGGATAAAAAAAAACGAGCAAGGAGACTCGAGGCATTGAGAACCAAAAGCATGGCTGACGGAACGAGGAAACAGCGATAACGGAAACTGACGGAAGCAGTAACTGAGAAGTAAGAAAAAAAAGGACATCGCAAACTGGAAGACAAACAAACAAAAAAAAACTGAACTCAAAAACTGATCGTACACAAAACTTTGTGATGGGTCTGGCTGGCCTTGAAACTCAATATTATAACTTGAAAAGTTAGATAGTTTATTAAAGAACTGGCATCACATACAGCAATTATTCCGAGAGTTGTTCCCTAACAGTCTAACTCGTTGCATCATTACACGTCTTTCTTCATGTACACCCATTCCAGAATTTATTACCGGGCCCTTGTATTCTATTTCTTATAACCATAGCGCGACAGCTACTCTTCTAGGGAACTGGTACATCTACACTGCATAAATATCATTACTAGAGATACAGAATATCATGGTTTTGAATAGGGACAAGGCTCCTCAAGTTATTAAAAAAAAAAAGTTGAAATGTACAGAAGGAAAGAACGGCGTTGACTGACTGAAAAATCGGACCAAAATCCAGCTATCACTGTGTTTCACTAAGCCATCTAAATCTAAGTTATTTGTACGTACAATAGCATTTGCAGAAGAATTATTCAATTTCAAAACAAAATCTCCATAAAGTGTCGAACGTTTTAACGACACCACAACAGGATATTTTTGACACTGGCTGCATTCAACGCAGTGATCTGCTCTGTGAGTAAAAGTTGATAGAACTAACTACAGGTTGTCAGATTCAGATTTTGCAAATTTTAGTCTATCATCTAATTCTAATATCTTGGTTGGGTCAATGACGTCACGTGTGACAACTTATAGTTAGTTCTATAAACTTTGCTCACAGAGAAGCTCATTACGTTTAATGCAGCCACTGTGAAAAACAAAAACGTGAAAATAAAACGTTCCAAATTCAACAAAGAAAAAACATTACACAAGTAACACACACAGATTTACTCAGCGAACAAATCGTAATTACTAAAAAAAAAAGAGAGAAATATTTGTTTTTTTTAAATATCATGGAAGACAATTAATTTAAATGCGTTCAACAAAACGTTAAACTTTGCTTTTTAAAAGAGCAGTGAAATTAAAAGTATTTACAGGGAAGGGGGAAAGGCGAAGTCAATATCCCACTTGTTTTCCCCCCGCTCTCTAGAAAACAAACATTCGCCGCAAGTCAAGGTGAATTTAAGCACAAACATAATGTGTGTATAATGTAGGAGTGAACCAAATATTCAGGTTTTGTTCTTTAAATAATAATGAAAAAAAAAAGGTCCTCATCCTACAATTTTCGAGAGCAACCTTCTCTCGCAAAAGCAAACCTACAGAATAGCTCCTCTAGCTTCTTGCTGAAACAACATTACAGTTAACATTAAATATATGTAAATGTCGCTTCCCGTGGGCGAGCAAACTTTTCTTTGTGTTTGAAAGCATTATTCGTGTCCCGCCTCTCTCAATCTCTCTCCAAACACAAACACGAAAGTAAAACTAACAAGAACAGAACGAATAAAATTACCATACTCCATATTGGAAGGAATTGTTTTGATACTAACTATATCCACACAAAATTCCAAGTTGCATACTCGTGTAATACGTTGTAGTTAGTTAACTGTCAGTGTGCCCCGTAGATGTCAGCATTTTTACAATTATGAATGTGCTTATGCAACCACCATGCTGCTTACGTCTTGCACGTTTGCATAACCACAAGGTGAAACTACGTTGTTTGTTTATGCATAACGATATACGGGTTACAGGTAAGCATTAGTGACTGAGAAGCACATCATCATTATTATTATAAAAGAAAACAAAATTGATTTCACCATTTCATTTAAAAAAAAATAGATTTTGAAATATTGATCTAAGTCCGGTTATAATGTTCAAAAGCTTATTTTTAAACGTTTTAGAAAATCAAACTCCCGTATTTGCTCAAAACACGCATCTTTTGAGTACCATAATGTTCTAAAAGTTTGTGAGGTTTTAAGGACTGGACCAACAGTTTACGTTAAAGTAAATTCCGAATCAATTCATTGAATGGGGCCCATCAGTATGTCCTAAGAAAAAGAAAGAACTGCGGAACATATCAGCAAACTTTTGCTCCAATATTACCCAAAGAATATTTCTATTACAAATCTCAACTTTTGAACTTCAGTTTCTTTTAGACACAATAATTATACTCGTGTAAGAATATACTACAGTATAAGGGAAGAAGTAATGTTCCTTTTTCTTTTCTCCTTTCTTTAATCAAAGAAGCGAAATGAAAAATTAGTTTCCTAGTTTAAAGTCAGAGAACATTCTTTACAATCTCAGAAAAAATACCAGAGAAGAAAATACAGGGGATTATTTTTTTTCTTCTTCAGAAAATATGTATGGACTTTTGCGCTTGGTTCTCTTAAGTTTACAAATAAACTAAGTTTATGAATGTACTTTAACGTGTTTTTCTCGGCTCTTTTAATTAAAAACTTTGATTTTTTGCCCCTTTCTTTTCCGTACAAAGAATTTTTTTTTCTTTTTCCATTTCTTTTGACCTGTAGTAAGAAATACCGTATTCATAATAAGTATTTATAACACGCAATATTTTGTTAAATATGGAGCTAAACCAACTACAGCGTTACGTAAGCAAGAAAAAGAACTCTCAAATTTAAAGGAGTCGTCATAACTCCTTTGTTTGACGTAATTGTACTTCCATTTTTTGTTTAATTTCAGATTTATTACTATCGGACATAGACTGACAATATTTCTATGGAATTAAATATGTCCGTGGAAAAAAAATAATTAAGGTAGCACGTCTCTTTTCAGTTTAAAGGTATCATCCCAGCATTCACCGGGAAACCAGGAAAACGTTAGGTTCATTACGAGTAGATGGAGGAATTTTTTGAAGGGTGACTAGTTAATAACTATTTAATAGCATGCTTCAATAAGGTATTGTCTAATTCATAAACATTACATATTTCCCGATTATTCACACAAATTTCTGTTTTATTGGCATCCCCCCTTCCGATCTCTCTCACAAAAAAAAACAACGTAAAATTAAAAACTGAAAGTGGGAGATATCCTTGGTGACGTTGACCACATTAAACATCATTAATATGTTTAGATTATTCTATTACTGAAGGTACGGAAGGCAGTTATCGACCGTGTAAATTTTCATCGCATTTATTCCCGTTGCCATGCAAGAACATTACCATTTTAAAGGTTTCTCTGTACATAGAATGTTTCACCTATTATAAAAGAGCATGAGAAGGTTCTTGTAATGTAATACCAAACCAAACTTGAAGTACTTTAACCGAGCGGCCGTAACTCAGTTGGTAGAGCTTTGGCTTATCGACTAGAAGGTTATATAGTAACGATCCCAGCGGCCACGCGACCTGATTAAGGTTTATCCAAAGTTATCTTTCCTCAGTCCCACAGTGCAAATACCGGGATTGTACCTTCAAACTAGGCTCTGGGCATCTTCCAATCAACAAACTTTCCCCTCATCCTATCCCGACCAGAGCTAAAGTTGCCTAAAAGTCATAAATTCATTCAGCTCAATTCAATTTGAAGTACTTTAAATTTGAACTGATTAAATATACACTGTAAAAAATAATTACACATCTCTTCTAACATTCCCTTATTTTAGTGCTAAAAAGTGTAGGTAACATATCTACATTTCCCCCTCGTAATTATATTACAATACTTACAAGGGAAGTATTTGGGTTCGAATAGGAATTGTTGATATGACTTCGTATATGTATTCGTACCCCGATGCTGTTAATGCCTGCAAAGTAATTCTACCGTGTAAGGCCTCATTTGTCCGCTAGAGGACGTTAAAGTTTGGAGCAAGTGGAAGACAGTCGGGGCAGTAGCTTCAATGGCTCCCGCAGTTCCGGTTTGTACAGGCATTTACTACTCAAAATATATACATGGACATACCTGACAGTGCTGACAAAGACTGCACAGCCACAATACCGTGTAACAAATGGTTTGGCAGATATAGGCCAGTATTTGTCTTCTCAAATGTAAGTGAACCTTTTCCACAAAGTGAGTAAAACAGAACGGAGATTCATAAAATACACAGGACAGAAGACACATCAGGGCAACCTTCAAAAACACACTCCAAAAATATTAATCTCACAAAAAAAACTAAATTTCGGGGGTGGGGGCCAGACCCCCAGGACCACCCTCTACGTACGTCCCTATCCGTTACTGTCAGCAACTTCAAGAGTAGAAAATAAAGTGCCATTTGACACAGTGTCCGTGGAGTGTGATTTTGAAGGTTGCTCTGTGTGCCTATTTTGATTCTCCCTTCTGTTTTACTCGCTTTGTAGGAAAGCCTCACTTGCATTTCTGACGACAAGTACTGGCCTATATCTGTCAAACTATTTGTTACACGGTATTGTGGCTTTGCAGTCTTTGTCAACACTGTCAGGTATGTCCATGTATATATTTTGAGTAGTAAATACCTGTTCGAACCGAAACTGCGGGAGCCATTGAAGCTACTGCCCCGGCTGTCTTCCACATGCCCGCTAGCGGACGGACTTCATAAACTTTAACGCCCTCTAGCAGACAAATGAGGCCTTAATTACCTTGCAGACATTATCAGCATCGGGGTACGAATACATATACGAAGTCTTATAAAAAAAAAATCCTGTTCGAACCCGAATACTTCCCTTGCTAGTTCCTTCCTAGAAAGCTGTCAGCAAGTACTCGATATGTTCATGTTAATTAATCAACTGTGCGAATCAGAAAAATTTATCCAAGTTTTAAATAACAGAAAACATTGACAATTTCACTATTCAATACTCTTCCAGAGTTACAGCTAACCGTATTGTAACAACAACAACAAAAAGATTCCAAGTATGATTATTTCAGTTTCTATAGGAATGTTTGGTTCAATAATGACACTTGTCCAAGAAGAAAACTTGTAACTTCATCTGGAGGGAGAGGGATCCTTTATTTCGAAATAGGAGAGCGCCCATTTTGTCTGTTTTATTTTTATTTTTTTTTCAAAAGAAAACAAGTTTCCTTGAAAGCTTTCCGAAATAGAAAGAGAGTTAAAGAAAAAAAAAACGAGAGAAGGTATAAAACGCATTCACGTTAAGAGTCTCTTCAGGCGGCGATTTCAATGACACAACTTCTCAACCTGAAAAGGAATTCGATGTACAGGGAATTAGAAAAGCCAGTAAGCTTCTTGCTTCTTCTTCCTCTTCAAGGCTCAGCTTTTCAGAAGATTGAGCCAATACAGACAGATGGAGAACACACACACAGAGGAAGATGCAGAAGAGTATAGAAGAGAAAGAAAGAGAGAGAGAGAGAGAGAGAGAGAAGAGTTGGAGTAGAAAAGACCATTTCCAGTAAAAAAAAAATAATTGATCAGAGATCTCCTTAATGGAAAATTAACGAAAGAAGCGTTATCTCTTGCATTATTAGTACCTGGCAATACTGCTACTATACTAGACTTTACTATCTATGCCAGTCCGCCACTGCAAGAGTGAGATATAAACTCCTTAACTTCTTTGTACCTAACAAGGTTTAACACACTAAAAGTAATGGTAGTATGAAGCACAACTTAGAAAACCAACCACACATTAATAACGAACATTACACTTGTCCCCCTCACACGGTTTAAAAAAAAGAAAATCGTCCCAAATGTTACCAAATGTGTTTGCAATGTGAGACAATGCTTTGTAAAAATTGTAAACTACGATACATTAATCACAATAAGATGTATTACATAGCACGGGCAGGGCCGTCCTTATGCACAGGTGCAAGAGTCGCTTGCTGAAGTTCCGAAAGAATTAGACACCTCACAACAAGAAATTAAAATTAAAGAACTCAAAGCATATTAGGAAAATTTTTTATATATTCATAATTAATAAATTTTAAATTGTCTGTTTGGAAGAGTAACTTTTTCAGAGTCCCAGTTAGCGTCTTTCGTGCTTATGTAATGTAGTAAATATGACCCCTTTCCATGCTATGTAGTGCATTCTATTATAATAAATATATGCCATATGTTACAACATTGTGCTATACAAGTTAGAAACCATTTATATTAAAATTAGGGTAATTCCGGGAGAGTTGCCGCATGCGGGATAGACTGCGCCCCCTCCCCTCTAGTTTCGGGAACTTTCAACAGAGTGCGGTCGAATGCGACAAGCAGAAGCGCAATAGACGTGAGAGGAAAATGAAGTGGTCATGTGCATGTGTGTTTCTTTTTACACATTGTACGATGCATTAACTGAGATAAGTCTGAAATTTTTCCTTCATAATTTTTTCACGTTACAGTAAATTCGCATTTGACGGTAAAGTACTACATTATTATGAGTTTGTGCGGTTTGCAGCAACAGCATGGTCTTTTCAAAATGTGTCAGTCTAGTATAGCCCTCTTGGTTCTCAATGTCAATGAGTTACGAGGTGCGGCGTCTCACTCAAAGCATACGCGATATATGCCGCACTTTTCTCATAAGGGACACACGCCGCACGGAATGAATTTAGGCCTATGATTTCAGATGAATTATGAAATATTGTTAGTGAAATTATAAATACGTTCTGGTGTCTACGAAAACTAACTACACTTGTTTATACGTTTATTTTATTCCTATATAATTAATTAGTTGTGGTTATTTTAAACAATAACTATGAAAATAGTAAAAAATACATTTTCATCTTTATTTTTATGTTAGGCCTAATTGAAAATGCCGATATGTTAGAAACGAAAAGCAGGGAACAATGAGACTCAAGGACCCAGAGAGGTTAAAAGAAGCAATTGCAAGGATATTTCGTAGTCTAAGTTCATTGATTTCTTTTTGCTTTTCGTTTTGTAGGCCTATTTTTGAATTACACTGAAACTGCTCTAAACTTAGCCTATAGCTACTGTCTTATTTTTCAACTCTTACGGTTCAGTTAAAATAGGTGCTGAACATAGTCTGTGATAACTTTTGCTTCTCCCTTACATTGTACCATTGTACAGTAGACATCAGACAAATAATAAAAACTAAAATATAAAGTACGCCTGCATAGCTTAATTTTCTCCCAACTTCCATACTGCGACAGACGGTTTACAGAAGGCAATTAGAGCATCAGTTTGGGTAGAGAAATCACTTATAGTCTGTTTTTTTTATATGCGGCGTATCACCCTTATAGGTGCGGCATGTCACCCATAGCATACGAGATAGACGCCGCAATGTAATGTCTTACAAAAAAAAAATCTAACATCAACCAGGTGTGTATGAAACTGAAATTCGTGCAGAGACGGTGTTAACTGTCTCTGTGGTTACCGTAAAACTGCGTCACAGTGTAGTGTTTAATAGCGTTGAACATGGCGCAATTTGTACCTACAAACTATGATGTGCGGACAGCAATGATTTTGTGTTACCATTTGAAGAAAACTGCTGCAGAATCGCATCGCATGCTTGTCGAAGCTTACGGTGATCATGCTCTTGGTAAGTCACAGTACTATGTGTGGTTTACAAAATTTAAAAGTGGCGATTTTGACGTGAGAAACGAAGAACGTGGAAGACCACCGAAAAAGTTTGCAGACAGCGAATTGCAAGCTTTGTTGGATGAGGATGACGTTCAAATTCAACAACAACACGCGGATCAATTAAATGTGACACGAGAAGCAGTTTCTATACGTTTAAAAGCCATGGGCAAGATTCAGAAGGTGGGAAAATGGGTTCCACATGCATTGACTGAACGACAGCAGGAAAACCGAAAACCCACTTGCGAAATTCTGCTCGCCAGGTACAAAAGGAAATCATTTCTCCATCGAAATGTGACGGGTGACGAAAAGTGGATCTATTTCGAGAATTCTAAGCGTAAAAGATCATCATCCAGGAGAACTGGCGACATCGACCGCAAGACCAAGTCGCTATGGACGGAAGACAATGCATTGTGTTTGGTGAGATCAGAAGGGAGTGATCTATTATGAAATGCTGAAACCTGGCGAAACCGTTAATATCTAACGTTACCGACAACAAATAATCGATTTGCATCAAGTTTTGCGTGAAAAACGACCAGAATATGACCAAAGACAACATAAAGTGATTGTGCTTCACGATAATGCACCCTCCCATACAGCAAAACCGGTCAAGGAAACGATTGCGACGTTTGGCTGGGAAATCCTTTCGCACGCGGCTTACTCACTAGACTTGGCGCCTTGGTCTGGCATTCACATATTGCCGGAACGATGGCAGAAATGTATCGCTAGCGATGGCCAGTACTTCGAATAAAATAGTTCTTAGCATTGTCATCCAATTACTGTGTCTTTTCTGTACATAAATTCCAGTTTCATATTTACGCACCTGGTACTTTCAAAAGCAAACTACCAATGTGTCTGAAGCGTAAAGTTTATAATCAATGTGTCTTACCTGTGGTGATGTACGGCTGTGAAACTTGAACACTGAATGCGCAAACGATTAGACTATAAGTTTTGGGTGATTAGACTATAAGTTTTGGTGCGCTTGTCAGGAACAGGACTGGTCACCATATTAATTAGGTATTTTTATTTAAAGTACATCATGGGACTTAGATTGATTTGGGTGATTAGAATAATCATTTTAAAAAATGTGCACAATCTCACCCTAATTTACCTAAGTACACTATGATTAGGCAAACAGACTGCCAACATCTCATAGGTAAATTTCCAAAATTATTGTTACCTGACACTGCCTCTGGGATTATTTCCACCCTTCCTCTTGGCTAAGAGCTGATGATTACAACCATTCAGTAACAATGGATAATGTGGGGATTTCAATGCGATTAGTTCACTTTTAAACAAATTACTTTTGTTAACTGCACGAACATCAAAAGAAATTTTGGAAAATGCAATGCAGAAGCGGATAGATGACCTTAGCTTATACCCCCTCGTATGGAAAAAGAAAACATGTGCAGACGAACAACTTAAAGTAATAGAAAATTATTTTCTGAGCACAAGTTTCATTAGTAAAGAACATAAAACTGAAATAAACACACTAGCATTTCATTAATCCCTTGCATTGATTACATCTACAGTGTAAGGGCTTTGTTTCCACAGAGCTTCTTCACAAAGGTCTCAGGTGAAACAATTCGCTTCAGACAACTTTATGGGAACGTTTTTTTTTTTTTTTCAAAGTTAATGAACACTTGTACTTAAAATGTCACTCTAAAAGCTAGGCTACAAAATCTCTCTCAATAACTCTCTGGAAACGACTCACATAGCAAAATAAATGTGACATTTACGAGTAATCCACGAAGTAGCTCACCTGGAAGTTTACACAACGCCGTTGTTAAATTCAGAAACGCCAGTGGAAGTATTCTTTGTCAACGTATAAATGAAACGTACCAAAACCATTTTCGGTGATACGTTTTCGTTACACTATGACATTCAGCTGAATTTCGCACAAATTTGGTTGTAATATGTCACATGATCAGCGAAACTCTCTGACAGGTTTCCACACCCTACCCTAAGATGGGATTAAGACAATTTACATGAATTTCTATCTCCCTCCGAGGAAAAATTAGCGGTATTTTCTGATATTGCACTGTGGTCGAAAATGATCATCTAATGTGTTCATTGTTGATCATTATCAGCAGATGTTCTGCTATTTAAAAACAGTGAGAGTGATCGATATGTATACACGACACCATAGTACAGGTTCACTATCAAGCAGTGGTTCTCAACCTTTTGATTTGTGGGTGCAATTTTTATGAACTCGAGTACACAATTATAACAATTCCCTTAGAAATTAACATTTTTAGAAGGGAAACACAATACATTCTAAACAAATGTTAAAAAAATAAACTTTTTACAGTTATATACTAAAATAATAGTATGTATGGTACTTACCGTCTTTTTAAGCCTGGAAATTGGTGACATATTTAATCCTGCGATGATAGCCATTAAAGAATTAAAGTTGCCTATGTTGAAACACTCCCTAGCAGTCTCAATCCAATATTCCATTACTTTTACCCGTTGTTTCTTCTTTACATGCTGCTTCCGAGAAAAAAAAGAAAGGAAAGAATATAATTGAAAAATCATGTAAAAATATAGAGGAAGAAAAACATTGCAAATGGAAAGCTTTTATCAGAAGCAAGTAAAAAGAAATTGTTTTATAATATCTTTTCTGAAACAGAAAAGCAAAAGGAAGGAAACTAAAAGATGTAACGAAATTCACATTGCGATGCTAAAATCAGTAGGTTTTCCCCCGCTTTTTTTTTTACGGAATGCGCACTGTAAAAAATATGTCGTGTTAAAATCTGGATCATTCACTTCTACGTCTTATTTCTTCAACAAAAGTGACAAATTACTATGTTCTTTGTAGTACAATTATCGTTAAAACTATATAGGCTTTAACACCAAAACAAGCCAGAGTTCTATTCCCGATCTCGCCATTATTTGACTGCTAATCAAGGTTTCAAAACCAATTGTTGATATAGTGTAACCTGCGTAAAGGAAAACGTTGAACGAGTGAACGAAAGTGAAAAATATACACGAAGTAATTAAAAGTTTACTTATGGGAAAAGCCCCAAAAAATGTTTATAAAATGTACAAACATTCAAATATTTTTGGACAGCATGGTGTCCTGATTATAACCCTAAAATTCACGTTACAATTGATCAATGGTAAGCTATTAATATAGTAACAATCACACTTGAATCTGTGCAAGCGTCTTCTGTTTACCTGCATTCCTAGTTGAATCATCATGGTAGAAAACAGCTACTTGTTTTGCGTCTGGCAACGCTACCATGACAAGTGTTCCTCGAAGGTTGTATAATAGAGTACTTTTTAACAATAAAGCAGCTACTGTATATTCATTTCACTTAAATGTATAATATACTTATGGGTTACCCACTTCATTGTATTCTCAGTAGTCTTAAGGACATTATTTTCTCACTATTATCATAACTAGTTATATTTTAAAAAAAAACTCTTTTAATGTATTTCAAAGCAAAATACAGCTTGCACCATCCTCATCTGTACTATTCAGTATAAACATGACACTACCCACTGACAGTTGAAGCTGCTTCGTTGGGACCAACAGTTGTACAGGAGGGAAGCAAAGAATGTGTAATCTTTGTGTGTGTACTGACACGGAAAGTTTTTTGTGTGAATGATGTTTGATGTCTACTCGTTAGCAAAGAGCAAGTTCTGAGCTCAACGGAAATTCGCTTGTTGACCATTTTACTCTGTGTTTGACTGAAAATATAATTGGCTCCGTTTCCATACACGAAAATATCATGCTTCATGCTTAAAGATTTTTTTCTTTTTGCTTCAGTTTTGGTATATGTTGTTAATCCTTCATGTATGAATTAATATAATTACATACAATGAATATAATATTCAATAATTGATTAAATACATGATATTTGTTGCGTAATGTATTGGTAACTTTTTATTTAATGACTACGATGTATAAATTTTAAAATCAAGTACACTAACACGTTAATCCAGGCTTCGCTTTATCCGGACAGAAAAAAAAAGAAATTAAAGGCATATCTGCGAACTAGTCCAACACATATCACATGAGACCACTTGAGACATCAACTGCATATAATAAGATCCAAAATATTCCAGAATATTTTAAACCAATTTCTGTAGCAAGTGATATGATGAGGAAGAACCAAAATCGTCTGGCGTATTGTCAAAATCATAATTATCCTACGTGTACACTACGAGTCACAGAAAATGGTCGATATAATACTTCCAAAAACCAAAAGTTGAATAATTTGACAAGATTGAAGCATGTAGCACTCTTTGAATAGAACAAGCGAAATGTTCATTTTTAATGTGAGTTAAATATTGATTCAGCGGGAAAGTCTCTCATTGGCAATTTTCTATGAATCTGTGTGTATTGTCGGATTAACGATGTTCAACTGTTCCTTCCAAACTGATCTCACTAATGCTACAATCACCAAAACCTTTAGATCATTAAAAGGAAACTATGTTCAGATCAGAAAAAAAATTAACAACGTTTACCACGCTTTAGAAACATAATTTTATTAAAACAAACACTGTTATATTTCAAAGTGGTTACCTTGCAAACTTCTGTCGCAACGAAATAGCTCAGTCTGTTAAACCACTGCACATAGGACTCTAGATTTCTCGTCTTCTTCATGTCTTTGAAGGAGGTCTCAAGGTTGGGGTTTTCTTTGGCGAAGGCTTGCACAAACTCCTCGGGACCTATGTACGACAGTCTCTCCAATTCCACATGGGTCAATTGCTGGGCCAGGAAACCAGGACTTGGACACAACTCTGTGACATCAGTCTGGAATAAAAAAAAATATATTCATATATACGTATTCAAATAAATGCATTGACAGTAATATATGGGAGGGAACTTCCTAGTTAACTCAGCGATCAAGTTTTATGTCTATGTTCTTGTGTAACTATGAACCTGTTTGTTTTGGAGATTACAAGCAATTCGGCAATCAACTGTTTTCTTTGCATTTTGCAACATACATGGTTACCACTTACAGGCATCCTGTGTACTTGTTTTGTTTCAAACTTTACAATTAGTTACGTGATTTTTCTTGACGTTAATACATTCAATGATTCTGTGTAAATGAATTTAACACTATGAACTTGTTTATTTTGAAGTTTCCAGCAAATTCAACGGTCAATTTCTCTGTGCACTTTCCAACGTATTATCACATACTATGTAAAATGATTAAACCTATGAACTTTTGAAGTTTATTTTGAAGTTTACGGTCCGCTCAACAAGCTCTCCCTTTATTTTTTATACATAAGTTACCACATAAAAGTTTTTTGTTTTAAAAGGGCTTAACACTATGAACTTGTTTATTTTTGGAATCTCCCATCAGTTTAACGGTAATTTTTATGTGCAGTTTTTGTTTATACGTTATAAGGATTTTATGTCAAATAATTTGACACTATGAATTCGTTCATTTTATAGTACTAGTAGCTGCAATAGCATTAAAAAAAGGTTACAATTCTCATTCAAAGAAAGTTCTTGTTAATGAGACTGACAAAGAATAATTCAACGACCATAACCACTAGCCCATTGGGGCACGGTTTTAAATTCCTTTATATTTTGTTAAGAATTATTCAAACGTATTTCCTTTCCATCCCGTCTGTAAAAAAAAACTCTTTCTTAAGACGTTTTCACTAATTTATGAGTTTGACAAATATATATATACGTGAACCAGTACACAGTTGCGAGTAAGTATAAATCTTAGTAGAGGCAGAAAAGCTAGCGAAGTGGTTTCCAGATACAGAATTGCAGAAACCACCGAAGGGAGGAATAAAAGCTATGTTGAAAGAAGAAGAAGAAGAAGAAAAAAGACAGAACCTAAAACCATGAGAGATCCCTACACCGGAAGTAGACTTAAAAAGAGGAAGGATGAACCACATGATGCATTGTATAGTATTTAAACTTCCGGAAATGACTCCACGAAGGAACTAAAAAGAAACAAATCAAGCTTTTTAGTAGAACACAACGTCCAAAATTAACATTTTCGTTTTGGCAAAATTCCAAAAAGATGGATACCCTGACGATGTCTAAGGTTGGAACGAAATAAGGGGTAAAAAAGGGTGCGACGAAAGAGAGGAGATATGTGTGTGTGTGAGAGATTTCCGAGGTCAAATTACCGAGGTCAACTGTTGGCATATTCTCGGGAAATACTTCAACTCCCTTCCTCTTCCCTCCATGCTACCTCAACATCGCCCGTACCATTGCGGGGACAGTGCAATTTCATTTTCACAAGAATGATGTTAGACCTCACTGACCCTCGCAGTAGTTCAGTTCTGCGAAATGTTCCCTTTACTCTCTCTATACACCTGCTTTAGCAGAGATACTGTACGTACAGAAAGTAATTAACACACGAAAAGAGCTGAGATTATCCACAGAGGCAACGACTTATCTCTTCCTAAAACTTTGCTCTGCTTTTTCTAAAGAACGTTACGTCAGCCGTCTCCAACAAAACACACCCATATGCACCATTAGGTAGGACATTCAATTCCATGTTGCACGTACATCTTCGTGCATTCATGAAGATTTGTAAAGTTATTCAGGACAGTGAATAATTTTCTTACTATGAAAAAAAGGAACAGCCAGCAGATTAACAGATATAGCACATCCTGAAATCTGCACATGCATATGCAAAGCATACATATACGATAGTGAAGTGCAAAATATTTTACGCCATTTTCGTCCCTAGAAGGTAAAAAAATAAATATATTTACTGTTGCGTACACTATAGCCCATGAATGATCTACCTTTATAATAAAATTTTAGGGAACTGGAGTGTCTCTTGTGTTAACGCCTGTTTTTATTATTTTTAATGATACGATAATAAAACAAATGTTACAATTGCAGAATTTCATTCAAATCACTTAAAATACGGGTAGAGAAAAAGTACAAAAGTCAACACTAACACATCAGATTGAATGTCAAACCTCTATGACGCGCTTATTTTAATGTTATTTCCAATAATACAATGTTTTAAACCCCCGTTCGTTAACAACTAAGAAAGATCTTCGACAAAATGAGTTCCAATATACAATTAGTGCCAAACTTATGTGATTTAAATATTGGAACTAAACCTAAGGAAGCAGCACACAAAATCAGTTGATCTTAGTGAAAAATATGTCGCGATGGTTGGTGAGACCGGCGCATTCCTAATTTAGTAACAGAAAAATTAGAGTTTCATATTTTATTCACTTTCTTAAACAGGACGGTTAATGTGGATCAAGAGAGACTTACAATTCAAAATATATAAATTGAACATTGCACAAAGCAGAGATTGCTGACAATGAATCTAATGTTCGTAGTCCCAACGAAAGAAAACACAATAATAGGACAGAATGGACTAACAGCTCAGGAATAACGTGAGCAGAAACCAAAACGACGTTTAGAAAATACAAGTTAATGGTGATGCTACTTAGGTTTCCAAAATAGGAAAGCGATGGCTTGGCATATCCAATTAAATTGTCTCCTTAGAGGTTAAATGTTTAAGAAGGGAAATACTAAGATAATACCACCAAGTAACACACAATATATCTGATAAAAATATATGTGTATTAACAACTCTTACAAGTAACAGCATACTACGAAGATTACAATGTACCTAACATACTTCCTTGAGGTACACCACAACCAGTAACTAAATATATATATGAGAGAGCAATTTTACTATGACAATTTGACCAAAAGACAGAGAGAAAGAAAAATGAAATTAAATACAACTATATTCCGCTAGGATTTCCAAGAAAAATGTAGAAATAAAGCTGAGAATAGTGAAGATCCAGCCATATATCCTTATCAAGAAGGATTATCATTCAAAATGGAATCTTGATTAAATTAATAATTTACTTTCGTAAAAGCGACAGAGAGTCTCTTTGACGAAAGAACGTGATACATTTCCAGGCTTACTCAAATTAACTATGTTACAGTGTATCAGACAAGAAGAAGCGAAAAAAAAATATGGAACGAGAGAAAAAGAAAATCTATCTCACATGAAGAAAGTTTCTCTTTCTCAAGCGAGAGAGCAGTTGAATTGGCTTAATACGATGAGAGCTAGGTTCATTTCCTGCTTCTTGTAGTAACCGAAATCAAATTTTTCGAGCTAGAAATCAAATTACATAAAGTTCTCTCTCACACGTCTCAACACGTCCTCGAAGAAGAAAACTTTAATATATAGAAGAGAGAGAGAGAGAGAGAGAGAGAGAGAGAGAAAGAGAGGAAGATGGGGCAAAAGAAAGAAATGTTGCTAATACTTATTCTAAAATTGGAACGACGAAATAAGCATAAACTTCAAGTTAAAATACAATTAGTATCAAAGTAAGTTCGCTTGTTAAGGACCTTATATTGTTGCTGTCAGCAAACACAGATTCTGAGAGTCAATCCACTGTTTGCATGGATTCTGCCAGATCCCCCCAGTGGCGGGGGGAGGGGGGGATCAGCATCCTAAATTATCGTGTACACACTTCCAAATAAACATTTTTACCGTCAAAAATCGATAGAAACATTGCAAAACTCTACCTTGCACCCCTGAAATTTTGGCTTCATACCCCACCCAACTGAAAATTTCGGCTGAATCCTCGACTCTATGGTACACTTACACGAATAAATACGAAAATAGAACAAGGTTTTCCTAAAACTGCTTTGGAGAGTATTGAGGTATCATCACCATTATTATTGTTCTATTCGGAAGCGGTATGTTAAGTCCTCTCCATTTATTTTGATTTTGTGCCTTTCTTCTTGTCTTAGCACAGGATTTATTATTGTTTATTTGTTATTAACTTATTAAGGTAAAGGCACCAGTTCTCGTCACTGCTCCAGTGGTCGTCATGTTTTTACTATAATATAATAACCACTGGCGTTACAGACCGAAAGGTCCTGAGCCTACCCCAACGCCATCTGTCTGTGGTTGGTAGAACTGCGTCCACCTGAGTTATGGCCATGGGGTCAGCACTGCGCGTCACCTTGATCACGAACAGGGGTATCAGGAGCTTTCTAGACCAAGTGGTCGTCACGTCTTTATTCACGTGACTCCCCAGTTTGCCTCACGACGCTGGGTGGACGCCGAAAGGTGGGGTGCTCCAGCCGGGAATTGAACCCAGGACCAAGCGGACATGAGTCCAACGCTCTAACCACTAGACTATGAAACCCCTGTTTTTTTACTAAACATGTAAAAATAAGAAAACCTTTCATCGTTTGGTGACAAAAACAGACCAAGTCAGCAGTCATAATCTGGTACGTAACAGGCGGCATTAATATGCTTATTGCATCACTTCGTTTAGTAGAAATAAATGTCTTGTGTTTAGGCGGCAAGTTCGTGTTTCCTGTTATTTCCATGGTTTTGTTACTAAAAAGTGTTAAGCAAGAGGACATTAAAAAATAAACATTGAAGTTGTACGTATACGTATCTGACGTTTACATGTGCATAAAATCCTTCTTTAATGATAAATTAATTATCAGATTATAAGTTTGCTTGCCTTGATTGACACTTTCTCTGCTTTGTGGGAGAGGGGGTGACGACTACTGGTGCAAGTCAAATGTAATTTGCACCAATGCTCGTCACGGGTGACGATTACAGGTGAAAAATTGCTACTTAAAATGTTTACACCAGAAAGTGATAAATTTAATTTAATATGATGTTAAATAAAAAATGTTTATAAAAAAATTCATGGTTATAGCCTCATTCTTTGGTGTAGCCGTCAGTAAAATTCAAAATTTAAATTCCTACATATTCCACCGGCAGTCAATTCAGTTTTTTTTAGAGGAATTTCTGAGGACCTTGTAGCAAGCCCTCTGTGCGTCTTTCCTTTCAAGCACGCTTTATTTTGCCAGTGAAGATGAAAAAGAAGATATCATAATATTTTCCAAACTAATATTTGTTATACATTGGGCGACGACTACTGGATCAAAATTAGGGTTGTAAAGAAACGTAATTCTATCTCTATAATGAAAATTATCGAATAGATTTATGCTATTAGATTATCGCACGAGACCTGAAGATGCTAATGAAGTGAAAAAAGTAGGGTTGTTTCTTACACATAGATCTATAGAAAGCATTTTCTGCAAAATTCCCTTTAACGTGCCTTTACCTTATTTCATTATTGACAATAGTAGCTTTAATAATTCCAAGGAGTAACGTTCGTGTTCTGACTTTTTTCTTCAACCATATCTCCAATAGTATTCTTTACTATAAAAATCCTGCACAGCCAATATCCTTACTACTTTCTATGATTTATTGTCTCCAGTATTGTACGTCTAACGCTTACTCTCTTCAACATTTCGTCATTACACTTCTGTGTCCAGCTCCCTTTTTAATTCTCCTCCCTGCCCAAAATCTCGAAGAAAAAGCTTCCAATCTTCTTCTTATCACTTTTTCATACAATCCACGTCAGGCCTTAATAGAACTTAATACTTTACACAACATATTTAATCAATCTTATCCTCCCTGACCTCTTTGTTCCTCGTACTATAGGAAACGTTTTCCTTGGTGCACATTCCTTTCTTCACTCCTATCTCGACTTTAATTCATTTCGTAATTCTTCCCAAATTCTTCAATACCTGTCCCAAGTTAGATGTTTTCTTTAGTTTCATTTCTTCCAAATATCATTCATTTAGTTTTCTTTCCGTTTAGTTTCATTCTATGTTACCCACAGTTTCTTTGCCGCTGTTTTAACATCTCGTTAAGTGGTATTTCGTTTTCCACAAGAACTATATCATCTGTAAATCTAATGCATCTGATTTTTTCTTCCTCCAACTGTACCTCCTTTTTTGTTATTGAAACATCTTTTTACAATTCCTTCTACTACATTAAAAACAAAATTGACATCCTCGACGGGATTCGAACACAGGATCTGAAGGTAACTATTTTCGAAATGCAAATGTGTTGACAGCAATATGACACACCAAGTGGTTGCGGTTAACCATGTAGAGTACAGTTAAGCTTTATCATTTAACTTACGGTTACAGTTAACTGTTTCTGAGTTCGGGTACGGTTAGTACGAGTAGCTTAGAGTAGGATTACGGTTCGTGCTTGGTCACAGATTAACCGCTCTAGAGAACAACTACGGTTAACTGCTTAGAGTACGGTTCCTGTTCTTTTATATTGCAGTTATGGTCACCTATTTAGGATATGGTTCTCGTTACATTTTACAGTGGTTACCGTTATTTGGTTATACTGGTTAATATTATTAATTTTTCACAGTATGATAAGGGTTAACCGTTTACTGCACGGTTACGGTTAACTGATTAAGAGTACGGTTACTATTCAGGTTTGACCATTTTCCTGACATTTCAATAGTTTTATCGGATTCTGGATTTAATTGTTTTATTAATTTTACTATTAGGGCTTCGCTTACTCCCCCTCCTTTCCTAAAACCGGTTTTGATTATTATCTGTTTGATCGTCTACTCAGAGACAAAGTATACAGAAAGACAAAACTCGATCCTTTGTGCTCGAAATTTTTCAACCACCATGTTATGACAGCTCCTTCCTCGTATTCCCATGTGGAAATACTAAAGTACTGCCCCATATACTTATTTAAAGTATAGCACTCCATACATATACGAAACAAGATACGCACAATATATCTCACGTGCACTCATATATGCACGCTAAACATTTTATTTTCGGTTTTTTAAAAAACATGTTCTAGATATTTACTTTCTAAATAGGAATGTTGGAACTTAAGAAAAGTTCTTGTCACTTCCAAGGCTCTTCCATCTGCGCTCGACAGTTGACTAACGTTCTTTCCCGTACGCTTTTCTTAATGCAGGCACTTCAGTTGGAAAGAGCATAGAAGCACTTAAGAAGAGCGACGCCGCCGTGCACAACCGGCGGAAGAAAAGTGGAAAAGAAGGAAGAAGAGAAACGAAATTGATGGTTAAAAAGACGAAAATGCTCCGAAAAAGGTTGTTAAATAGGACGTAAGCTTGGAATACCAATAAGAGTGTAGACTGGTAGACACTAGGATTGAAGACTGTAAGGAAGAGAAAGGTATATAGATGCTCTTTTGGGGAGATCCTAGACACGGACTTTTCGGTGATTTGTCTACGGTGCTCTGAAGGTGATATAAATGAGCAACCAGTAACATACAATTTCCGTTAAAAAAAAAAAGATTAGTGTTAGAACATAAAAACACTTTTATTGCCCTTTATATAATATTTGGCCCGAATGACCATGACTGTCTTATAGTGGATGTCGGACCTTGTTAATAACCTACATATTTTGAATTATAGAAGGAGTCTAGTAGCGAAAGGATACAAGTGACAATGAATAAAAATAAAGTTGGAGATAATCTTTTATATACGTATAACCCGAAATATATGTGACATAAAATTGTCATTTCTACATGGACGCATTAAGATCCAAGGTTTCCTTGTAGAAAATGTGGACATTTTGTGTCACATTTGGTTTATATATAAAAGATTGGCTCTTACACTTTTTATTCGTCAACGTCACTTGTATCCCTTGGCTTCTGGAGTCGACATATAAAATCTTTTATAACTATGACAGCTTGATAATGTTTTGGAACACAATATATTATATAACCGGAAGATTTCTTAAAACAGTATCCTAATATTCTTTACACAAAGACTCTTGTTTATGGCAACGCATCGACAATGCACAGAAAATGTGGTTGGTATAGTGTACGGGAACGAAACTCGTACCTCCCACGTGGCGGCAGAGTTTACTAATTAAGTTACCTTGCTGCTCATTACCAGGAGTTAAAGCTAGAGATATATCCTATATCCACATAGTCATGGTGGTGGGTGGTAAAGCTCCTGGTCGCGACAACTAGATGAACCAGGTTCCATTACTGGGCATTGCAAATTAAAATTCTTCAACAATACTGTAATCTTTACGTTAGTGCTTAGACGAGTAGATGTAACTACTGCTTGTGCTTGGGCCAAGCACGCACAGATGATGACAAACAAATGTTTATAAGGGTTTAATAAATTTAAACTTGACAAGAAAGTTGGAACTAGTACTTTCCGAACGGCTTTAGGGTTTATAGGGAGGCTGGCCAATACATTGGGTAGGATAGGAAATGTGGGATAGATAGGCGGGTTTTGTAGAGAAAGGGGAAGAAAATAAAACTAACAAAATGACTAAATTTGAATGGTGATGCGCAGGGTGACGAAACGTCGCGTTTATAGACACATGCTGGACGGCTGAAAATAAAAAGATTGTTTTAGTTTTTGATACCGGGCGGAGTTTTTATGAAATTTACTATTACTTTTTGCAAGGCAGCAATACGAAATACGAAACTTGCTGCTTTTTTAATAAATGGATATACTGAAGACATGCGTAAAAGAGCATGAACGGGTTTTGAACTTAGTTTTTGGAAGATGAATTTTATGAAACTCGTCCCTAAGATTTTTTTTTAATGACAATGTTTTGCACTTGAACGCTGAAAAAGAACACAATCCAAATTTCCTATTCGTAGTGCAATTGAAGATTGCAATTGTAGTGACGTGAAATAAAAAAAGGATATTGAGGTTTAATTAGAAATGAAACAGATGCTTGGGAAAACAGTAATAAACTTTATTAAACTTAACGAAAATAAACAAGAAATTAACGTGATACAGAAACATTGCTGATGCCAAAGAATAACTGGTCATTGGATACCTGTTTTTCTTTTCTTTTTACTGTGACAACTTCCGAAAATGAAAACCTGAACATATGTATGATTAAACTGATTTTACAAGTAATACAAACTGCTCGTCTTTCTCTTCTAGCCATACAGAGAGGAAAAAAAAAGAACTGCCAGAATACAATAATGCGCAGATTTAATATAAATAATAATCTCTCCTGTTTTACTGCAGCATACCAAGAACGACAATTAAAAGCAATTTATATGTGAACAATTCTGAATTTACAGTAATGATAAATAACAAACTACTCTTTTCATTCATTTTTGCTTTGCCGAACACACTGTGAATAACAAAGTGGCCAACTGGCCGATTTCGCATTGAGCTACCATGTTTTATGTGAAATTTATAATTTAAGCAAGCTTTTTAAAACATTACAAACACATAGAACAACCAGTGGCTAGAGAGGGTAATTAAATATTACACATGAGGCAACTGTTACATAGATCGGTGTGAAATCCACACCTTCTGGTTGCTGCAACGGAAGAAAGAAGACGGCAGCTGTCCTGGTACGAGTATCACTCCGCCATTATCCTAGTCTGATTGCGGTAAACCACGACGGGACCTTTCTCAGAATGACGATGAGCAGGGAATAATTTTATGTCGCCCAGATTGGTGCCAATCTGTAAGCACTAGCTAATCGAGAGTGCATGCAATAAATTTCTTCTAACAGTTTACCGGGAGCACATATTCACGATCCCGATTTACTTCAAAACTTGTACGGAAGTTTCCGTAGTTGTACGGAAAGAACGAAAAACACAGAAATTAGGAAAGAACGAAATTAGAAGCACTTTTGCAATTACGTTTCTTGAGCATTGACTATTGTTTATACGGTGTTTTCGCTTGGTTTCCAAGTAAAGGGATTACTAATGCTGGAACTGTCTTTTTTAGTTTTTTTTTTTTTTTGTTCTTACGCCATTTAATATGGTCTCCAGATACGAAACTGTGAACAGGGGACGAAATTTGGGCCCCTTACCTTATTTCTAAAAAAAAAAAAAAAAAAATTCGTAATCGGCTGTAACATATTAGGAATCAGAGACATCAAAATGCAAGAGACTGATTTAAATATGCTAAGTGAATCATGAGGTTTGGGATAGTTCGTTACGAGGTGGCGAAACTATGGGTGGGAATACCTATCATATCAGGGTCATCTTGTATTTTCATAGCTGTAATTAGGGCTACCTAGCCATTAGAAAAAAAATCACATTCTAGCGTAATTTTGTAAAGTGAGTATACTTGGAATGTTATGTTCTAAATTAATTGTTTTCTTTAACTAATTCTTAATCTGAATTCATCACAGACCGATCTTAGAACTTCAAAGACATGAATTTTTAAAAGAAAACTCCCACAGGGTAGTTGGACGGTCGCATTCAATTCATAGTACACATATGAACGCTGCTGATGTTTACTTCATGCTGAACCATCATTAGCTCATTCCTTACAGAATTGTCTCATGAACAAATAAATAATAATAAAAAAACTTTTTAAAGACATACTTTTCTTAAACAATTTGTACTAAAAAGTAAAAAATAATTATGTTTATGCATGACTAAAAGGAGAAGCATGAAGCGCTCTCTCATATACAGTCACTTTATAAATCCTTCAATTGGCGCGTCCCATGCTTTTCTTTTTAGTCATGCATAAACAAAAAAAGATTTTCTAGATTTTATTTCAGTGTTCGCATACATTTTCTCATGCTAATGTTTCGTGACCCAGATCCTACAGTGTTCTGCAACCAGTTAAACTACACTTCCTTGCATGCTAGTATTTATTTTAGGATAAATACGTTCATATATATATATATTAAAATAATGCTTTATATAGAAATATACGAAAGTAAAAATAGAATATTGTATTGTCACCAGACGTACGTCGCTGTGCCAAATTTCATCATTGCATGACGTCGGGAAATGAGTTAAATTAACGTTGCGAGATTTGAGGACACCACGAACCATTATAAACTAAAGAAAAGAATGTAAAAATTGGTGGAATTGAAGAATGAAACCTGGCGGGTTTTATTTTTTTAAATGGTCTACGAAAAAAAGGGCCCATAGACCTATACGCCACTGTTCGGTTTGTCATAAATTACGAAGGTAAAACTAATGATTGCTTGTAAGTTTCACTGGGTAGAAATACAAAGATTTTATCCCTGGTTGGAATGATATTCGGAATCAACAATCGGGGATGGAATCCGCAGGCACCAGGGGAAATTCCCGGCATCCTCCTCAACAAATCGAATGGTCCCCTCTTCCAGAGAATGTCTCAATCTATCTAGTTATCGAAAATCGTAACTTGTAAATTTAGGGGCTCTTTTAGCATCTTTGAATACAGAACTGCAAAAGACAAGGAAAGATACACACAAATATAGGTGAAACTTAGGATGAAATTAAGAAAAGCATTCGAAAAAGAAATTTTCAGAATCAAACGAAATAAAAGCATAACTTAGAAAAATACAGATTTTCAAAGATGAGTCAAAGAAAGCATCTTTTTTGTGTCGTTATCTCCTCACATACAATCAACAAACCTTCTCCATCTCTCTCTCTCTCTGTGATCGCCTCATGATCATCCATCATAATATTTCACCCGAAATCTTCCCAACCACCGTCCTTGTCTACCTCACAGCACACACAAAATCCAAGCAAGAAACCACCACCACCTTTGTTCCGCATTTCACCTTCTCCTTTGGCCCTGTTTTCACCCAAACCTTTTACCGCCAAAGAGAGAACCATTCGTCTTCCGGCTAGCTCTATTCTTTTCACCTCTTCTTCCCACCACTTCTCCCAATATTCAAGGAAAGCCACCAACACCAACATCGTCCGCCCCCAACATCAAGAATTCATGACAAATTACCTCCTCTTTCATCTTACCCCCAAACAGAAGAGACCTCCGTATACTTCCCTCTTACACCATCCTTAGAATACACTTGCGCACAAATTAATACAGTGGAATTTCCGTTTCTTGTGCCACACAACGATTTCTTCCCCTCCAGATACTTTCTTTTTCAACACACACAAAAAGTGGATGAGATGGCTTCTGCTTCACGTAATAACTCCACCTTATCCTCTAATGAAAATCTTTATCGGGGTCACGGTCAATGTTGTCCACCGTGAACGGCCCAGAGGAAAATATATTTTCAGCAAACAGAATAAAAGAAAAGCGATCCAGAGAATTTAAATGTCAATATGGTTACGGAAGAAAGTCAATTCATGGAAGTTAATGGGTAAAACTTAAAATGCCATCTCTTAACTTTTCCCATCTCGCTTTATAAAGTTCTTAGAATTATCTAGAAAAGGAAGATGGCTTCTGCTGCATTTTGTAGTTTAGGATAGTAAGGTATTAGTACTGTGAGTCGTAGACAAACTTACAACATAGTGACCCAAATTCTACGCTATAAATGTTATTCCTCCCATAAAATAAGCGCGATTGTAAAGTTGATGTCCTCTTCCCTATAAATTCTAATAACTAGTATACTGATCGAAACCTTCAATACTAATTATGTTCTAAGACCTGTTTGGGTAACAAAGATGAAACGGATCATCGGGTCGATTAGGATTTAGTTCTCTTAGCAACAAGGACGCAGCGAAATTAATTTTGTACCCAAACATTCTTTATAGGGTGAATTGGCAGCTTCTGATCGTAGCTGGTCACGTTTCAGTGATGACGTCTCTCGGCAATCACTCTTCCATGGGATATTGATGGGGAAGATACCAGCCAGGGTTTTAGTTCATATTATACCATTCCCGCATTCACCTGGTGGAACTCAGAAAGAAAAACTGGAAAACCTCAGTTAGGATGACCGGCAGCAGGAATCGAACTAGTGAAGCGTACTTCTCCATTGCTGATGCGAAACCCGCGGCGTTACTGATTCGACCAGCGCTATCTACTGATAGATTTCTGTACTTTTAACTTACTTCACTTGTCAGATTAGAAAGATAAAATAAAATTAATGATATGGGCGGTAACAGCATTATGGCTTACGCCCGTTCCGATAGGGTCTTCAGTTAGATTAAAAGCGAAAAAGGCTGTAAGCGGACCTTAACAACGTGTGTCTGTCTCTTGCAAATAAATTAAAATCCTATCTATTACACTAGGATCATCCCTTGTCAATTAATACTTTACGATGTGAAGAAAATGATAGCGTTGTTAACTCAATTTCAACAACTTCGGACGTGCATCTTCGCCGTCCGAAAGAAAACCATTATTTAACACACAGTGTTGGCATGCACTGGAAACAAGTATATTTTCTGCTCTCAACAGGATATCGTCGCTCCATTCCTTGCATTAGAGAACTTCCTATCACTAATTACAATGAAAACAATAGTTTCTTTTTTGAAAAAATAAATAAAACTGTTGTGTTTAATTCCATGGTATTATCATTATGCGAAGTTTATTTCATTGGGAAACTTTCCAGTTTCTCACGGAGTACTTTTTTAACCAAAAGAGAAAGAAGGAGAGAGAAAGAAAGATTTCAGACATTTTTCTCTTTTACTTTTTGAGAACAAGAAGATCGATAAAACCTCAAATTGGCGAAAATCCCCGAGAAGGGCTCAGTAATCCTCCTTAGAAGTTCTATCGTCTTAAAGACTTTTAGTCTGAGGGCGGCTTCACTAATTCCTCCTCTTCTTCTTTGATTCTTTTAAAAATTTTAATTATGGTGAAGAGATATGCGACTATTACAAATTTGCCACTTAATCCGGTTAACGGATTTTAACTGACTTAAAAAAAAAAACAAGGAAAAATTAAAATACTTGCATCTACTTAATTTCTGGATATTTTCGCTTAAAAACCATCATTTATTGACACTATCACCATTCCTTATTTTCTCTCCGCTTCTAAATGGAAAAGGAACAAAAAAATATTTTATGTATTGGTTTTTATTTCAGGGATGTTGTTTCTGACGCATTTAAATGAGAATATAAACTTTAAAAAAAAGTCAAGGTATATATAAATCATAAATCACAGCCATATTCAATCCACTAGTGGATGAGGCCTCTCCCCGAAGGGAGGAGTTGGTCTACTGCTCCCACGCTGACCAGACGGGTTGGGAGAGGAGAGCCGAAGCTTTCACTGTGATCGCCACTGTATTTTATTCACAGCAGCTCCCCAATTTTCCTCACGATGCTGGGTCAACACCGAAATTTTTGAGCCCCCACCGGGAATCGAACCCGGGACCGCTCGCATAGAAGTCGAGCGCGCTACC
>JAGDQP010001388.1:98017-124182 GCA_022664845.1 Lepisma saccharinum | reverse complement strand
ATAGAGAGAGAGAGAGAGAGAGAGAGAGAGAGAAACAGGGAGAACAAAATAGAGGGAAAAAGAAAGATATTGAGAATGAGCGAAGAAGAGACAGAAAAAGGGGTAGACGAAGAAAAGAGAGAGAAAAGAAAGGGAAGAAAAAGCGAAAGAGAGTAAAGAAAAGGATAAAGAGAGAGCGTAAAAGAGAGAGAGGAATAAACAGAGAGGGAGAGAGGTAGAATGAGAGAAGGAGTGGGGGAGAAAAAGGGAGGGTTTAGGAGAGAGAGGGAGCAAGAGAGGGGTAGAAAAGTGAGTTCTTAAGTTTATTCTTAAGTTGAATTTTGGCAGTGCAAAATGGTCATTATTCTGATCTTGGCTCCACCTAGATCCTTGTAAATTACAGCATTAATATCAGTTACGTTGCGTTCGGGTTATATTATCGCTGAAGTGTAAAGAAGTGTTTAATAAGTAATTGTGAGAATCAAACTGCACAAAAAGTGTTCAAAATTCGCCTTCCAACAGACATCACAAAACCCCTCGGCCTGCCTGTAAACAGTACTTACATTGGTTAAATATTTTTACAAATATGTTCAAAAAGTATATATTTTTTCCAGTTCAGACTTTAAATTAGAACTGATGACTCTCTCCCTCTCACTTTCTGTCTCTCTCTCTCTCTTTCTTTCTTTTTTGACGATATTTTCTTCAGTACAAACAATAAATTCTTATGAAATACATTTTTCCTTCCAAAAGATAATTTTTCAGTTCAGAGTAATCTGTTTTTTCCCATAAGAAACGGTGTAGATTCACCATATATTTTTCCTACACTCTCATCTGTTCTCAGTGCATTATCGTATATTCTTATGTCACGTAACATGACAAAGTAGAGCTGTTCTTCTTCAATTTCAGAATATACGTGTCTATAAATTTACCAGCATTACAGACTATAGTTTATAATAAGATTACAATGTTCTGGTTCTACTTTAAAAGGAACAAGGAAGACACCATGGAATATAATCATCGATTACAAATGGAGAAATATATTATCGTGTCCCGTCATCTTTATCAGTTAAGATGAAACTTTGTACATATTAATACCCAGATGAATTTAAAACTCATAACATGCTACACAAGTCTTCTTGTCTGAATTGGGTTTTATTGTTTGAATTGTAGTATGTTCGTTTCAGTTTAATTCATAGTTACTACTATAGTGCTCCGAAGGTTGAATTTGAGTTACATGTCTATGCAAAGCTTGGCAAGGAAAAAAACCAAAAGCAAAATAATTTTAAGTAATTTTATTCAGTAAAACTAATATTGAACGTATTTTAAACCTTTATAATAATTCAAACCACAACTACTAAATTTTGACGTTGCAACAAAATAGTGGTAACATTATTAAAAGCCAGAATCAGTGTTGTCATCTAAATACTAAAACTATAAATAATCTTATGAAATTTTAATGAAAGCTAAAAACAAAGCCAATTATTTTAGGGCATTTTTTTTTTTTAAAAAAAAGGTTATTTAATAAAAAGAAGAAACGATAAATATAAATTCTTTTGCTGCGAGTAGAAACGAGTAAGTCACAAATCCTTGTTTTCCAGAAAACAACTTCCTTTTATATGGAAACTAAATGGATAAACTATTAATTTATTTCTATTATTAACAAATGTACAACAAAAATCGAGCAATCACTCTCTCGAGTATTCTGAATGCTGTACAAAACTACATTGATCATGTTTTCGCCAAAATTGGACTTCTAGCTCTCAGCTACGGAATTGAAAGGTGTATTCCTGAAACCGAAATAAGTTCATTGAATAAATGTCTAAACTGAGGATGGCCACAGTTTCCGGAAAAAATACCACAGAAATTTACCACAAAAGTAGAAAAAGGAAACATTTTCTCGGAAACCAGAAAACAATTTTACCCGAAAATGTCCATTCCTAGTCGAAACATCCATTGGTATGGAGCTTGAGCTAAGAAAAACTTCGGGCAGCGTTGTCATAAATATTGTTACATCTCGACGAATACTGCCACTTACCAAATTTCTAAGTTGCACACAAGGATTGTATAGAAGCGATATTTATGATTTAGTTGGTGCAATATTATCTTCATTACCTTCACGGAAGTACATACATCTCTTAGGAAACAATCTCTCCGTAGCCAATATCTCAACAGTTTATCTTTCTGTTGTTTATTCTCTCCAGCAGCTGTTCGTCTTTCACCTACTGTTTGCTTCTCTTATTCATTATACATATTATTTTCTGTTGTGGCCAGTTTTTTCAATTCTACGCATCCACAATTCGAAGGTTTCTAATTTTTTTGTCGACTCTTTTGTTCTGTGAACATCTCCGCAAAATAATTCTTCTTAGAGAACATCTCTCTTTTACCATTTCTAGTCTCGTTCTCTTTCCTTTCCACACTCCATACCCATTTATTTTATACGTGAAGTTCTATTTGCTAAATATATACACTACCAAAAATATTTAACAACTTTCGAAGAAGAGGTCTTTCACGCTATGAAAATTAACAGCAAGAAAATTTCCAACAATATGACCAAATAAAATGAAAAATCTTTCAGATTCGAACACACTATTTAAACAGACAATTCTTAATTAATTATTTCTCGTATCTTATTAATATGCATTAGATAAACCATTACTCAGATTCACACGATAAATTCCGATTTACATGATACTCTGTTATTCAGATTCACGTGGTAAATTATGATTTAGATTCACATCATAAACAAGTACTTAGATTTACGTGATAAACAATTATTCAGATCCAAATAATAAAGTATTATTGAGATTCACATCATAAATCATTATTAAGATTCACATGATAATTTATAATTTATATTCACGTGGTAAATTATTATTAAGATTGACATGATAAACCATTATGAATATTCACATGATCATTTATTATTCACATTCACGTGATAAACTATTACTCAGATTTAGATGATAAGTAATTATTCAGATTCATATGATCAATTATTATTCAGATTCATGTAATAAATATTATTCAGATGCAGTTAACGAACTATTACTCAGATTTACATGATTAGTAATTATTCAGATTCATACGATAAGTTATTATTCAGATTGATATGATAAATTATTACTCATATTTACATCATATACTACGCCGACACATCAAACGACATTATTTGGCGATATATTACGTCATTTGTAACGATACCACAGGACTTTTGGGATCCACTAGCTCGGACGCTAGGCATGTTTCTATATTTCTTCAAAGAACTGTATAAGATCAGTCTATTTAACAGTGATATCCCTACCAGCACGTGCTCCAGTTACAATCACCATGCTCCAGTTGTAATGTATTTTGCAGTGATTTGACCGTTAGCACAACGGTGAAACCACAGTAGAAACAGTTTGTTCAAAGGAACCTGACTTCTTACTTCGGTCTGATGGGTTCACCATTCAAGTTTTGACTAAGAATTTGTAAATACACTACAAAAGCCGTCTCCTATTTATAAAGAAGAAAAAAAAGAGAAACCTTTAGAAGCCATATGGTAGGCACCATTGTGTTTCTGTGTATAGATTACTGATTAATTCAATAGTAATGAATATGCAGATTGCGATGCGTAAGTGCGGTAGTGTGAAGGAAATCGATAACTGTTACAAGCTCTGAGTTAATGGGCTCTTATCTGGATGAAAGCATGTGTGTGTATCTACAGAAGGTGGAAAGGGGGGGTAGACATATCTACAGATAGGGACTATGTTAAGCATATTTAACATGATCGAAGGTGTCAATAACGTCAAGCGAATGTGTGAACAGAGAAATGGAAGTTTCTAGTATCTAGAATTATATCGTTTGTAATGGAACGTTCGCGTCATTAGCTGGGGAAAAGTACAATAAAAGGGTTTTCATTTTGGTTAAAAAAAAAGTTCTTGTATGGGAAATGTCTTTGTAATTTCAGAGTACTTATTTGCACTTACAGTTTCATTTTTTAAAATAAATTAGGCCTCTGGTTCGGAATTAGATTTCAAATCGAATGATTCATGACATTTTAAAAAAGATTTATGATCTTTTTTTATGCTAGTGACCGCATAATATTCGGAGAACTATTGATTTTGTAATATCAGTTATTTTCTGAAACGCAACCTGTAAAGAATTCCTATCCGTTTCACATTAAAACCACCGTAAAAGCCACGTCAAAATTCACCGTAAAATTTCTTCTACGGTGATTACATCGTTAACATAGCTGCAGAATCAGCGTAAAACCATTTGTACAGTAACGGAACAGTTTTGTTCCGGTGATTTCACTGCGTCCGTGCAGCGACGGATTGTTTTTTTTTTTTTAAATAATTACAGCTTATTAAGTTACAGTTTCTTGTTTCGTACCCATGACTTACCCAGCCGTTGTTAATTTAGTCACTCTACAACATTTCTTAACGGTATTTTTGCACTTTACGCACTTTCGAGAAATGGGATATTTTAGGATCCGTGTAGTGCTTGTATGTATTGTAAAACAAATTATCCGGTTTATTAAATTTCAGGACTAATTATTTTTCTAATCGATAAATACTTGTAGTCATATTTAAGCCACAAGATGGCGACCTATTAACAAGCAGCAAAATTAGTGATAACCAGATGTTTTATCTTATTGTAAGGTAGCATACATCTATTATTCTTTTTACTTTTTTAATATTTCAAATACAGGACGAACTGTTGCAATTTTAAAAACGTTGTTTCGTAGTTATTATTGAAGTCTTTGCTGTGACTGGTAACTGAATATAGTGACGAACATTTTTAGAGTTATCCTTACCTCGTTTCATTAAAGTGAGTTTTCACTATTCAACTCCGCGCCAACAGCAAAAAAAAAATGTTGAATTTGTATTATCCAGAATCTTGGTTCAGTAAATCCGAACTTTAAAGAAATCGAAGGGGCAGAAACTAGTACGTTTTAACTCTATTTTCACACAGAATGAAACACAAAAACTCTCAAATGTTAAATATTAAATTTAAAACACTGCATTTGTCTGATTTGTAAGCCAAGATTCTATACAATAGAAACAACTTTAATTCAGTTGATAATTGTATACGATATTGAGTAGGAAAATGTCACTAGTGTTCCAATTTACTTATCTTATTAACTCACATGTCCAGGACCAATTTCTAGAAAAAACAACTGTATCTGGATGTATCTGGAAAATGGCAACTTGCTCTTACAGTAACATTTTGTACTAATCGAAATGGATTAATAATCAATTTCCACAACGAACTGTATTGTTCTTAAAGGCTTAATTAAATCCCATTATACCTAGGTACATAGTTGAATAGTTATTGAATTTATTTAGTGCAATAACGAAAATTCCACTTCCGTTTCCGTTCTGATTCTTCGTTTGAAGTTGTCTTCCGTGATTGTACTAGTTTTAAAATAACGTTTTAAAACTTTCAAAATTTTCCTTTCTTCTATTGGCTAGAATTCTCTCACTGTTTTTTTTTCCTAGAAACTTTCTTGCATGTTTTCCTTTCTCACGTGTCGCCTTGTTGGCTTAAAGAAAGAAAGAAGAAACATTTTTTATTAATATCCCTTTCCTTTCCCCGCACACACACGCAGAAGACAGAAAAAAAAAGATTGAAAGAATTATCTTTCGTTTCTATAACAAGTCAAAAGCTTCAGGCCATTATCTTTTGAAACATTGGAAGATCTTTACCACACACATAGAACAACACGGAAATTATACATAAAAAGAAAGAAATTTGTTGGTGGTTGTGCGAGATTCCTTTTTTCGGATTTTTCTCTGACTCGAGTTAGACAGTGATGTTGTGCGATAGTGGTGAGTACTTGTCTTACATCAACTGTATGGGGCCTGGTACGTATTTTGTGATACACAAAAAAAAGATAGTGTATATAAAGTGGATATTGATGGTTTTTAGCAGCTGGTGTAGTGAAAAATTACAAAACGAAAAATACCTTGTTGTTTTTTTTACTAACTTGACTCAGTGATGTGAAACAAATCAGGACAAACTTTCCAATTATATTAGAATAAGAAGAATTTTAGATGTAGGTATAGATATTGCATGCTTCTAAAAGTTTGCTCTAGTGACGAAAAGAAGAATTGCAAAGTGTGTGTTGAAACTACGTTGTTTTAAGACATAGAAGTGTTAAAGGTAGTATAGTCTTTAAGATTAGCGCCATTTTGTTTAGAAAAAAGCACTACCTTCTGGTGACAAAGGTCAGTCTAGAGAAGGTCTGCTCAACTGTAGTATACTCCAAAATATAATTAGGCTCTTATTCGTCCGCATGGTTACGTTCTTCTAGTTCTTAAATTACATCGCACGATGGCAGCACTTTAAATGCATCTTAACATACAATTCGTTAATTATGCAACAGACTATGAGGAATTTTTCTGAGTGGTAAACCCAGTTGAGCTAAACGAGCGTAACAGTTCTTGCTGGTACTATCAGTTGTGCAGTCATTACGGAAAGCTGGCTTCCCATCGTACTTCCTACAAAACTTTGAACTTCTTCGTATTTATAACTTGAAAATTATATACACAGACTTATGATTTCTAATGTTTTGTTACGTGTGGGTCCAAAATGTTATTTACGATTTCTGTGACAAAAAAAAAGATGTTAATGAGTTTTGTTCGCTATGCAGAATTTAGCATCTATGGCTGTGACCGCTTCGGAGATTTTTTGCGTCAAAGATAAGTTATAATTACTGCAACTATATATATATATATATTTTTCAGTGTACATCCAATACATGATTTTCGATTTCAGTAACCTAAAATAATCTACGCATGCTTACTACCAGAGATGAAACGTCAGTGGGTCAATTTTTGGACCAGTAGGTTTTGACCCGGTTACCCAGAGAGAGAAGTAGATATTTTATTCTTTCCTTATTATAGACGGTTAAATTTCTACAACCTTCCTACCTACGTGGACTGAGAGCAGGGGGGTAACTCCAAAGTACAAAAATTACGAAAAGTTCTTAGCAATAGCATATGGAAATAGTCTCATAGACTCGGAAGGAACAGAAATACCGCAGGACTTGTGCAAATACCCACCCACCCTTGAAAAAGCTATTCTGAAAGAATGTGTTTAAAGTACTAAATAGGATAAAAAAGTATTAAAATTTTCTAAAACTCTCAAATATGAAGTTCCCGTAAATATCTCACTTCTCAAGGAATCTCACATATTATTATATGGATGATTCTAACCACAGGAACAAGACCTGTTACCGGGCCAATTGGGTCAAGCAAGATTGAATCATCGAGTCATCAAGTTAACTTGACTGGTGATTTTGGACAAGACCGGGTCCCGAGTCATCCGGTTCAAGACCAGGTTATTCGGGTCAAGTTTCGGACTGGGTCTCCGGTTCACCAAACATGACTTCAGCTCTGTTTATAATAAAAATAAAAATAAAAACGAACTCAAGGATGGTCAATTGGAAGTATGGTTTTGGTTCATTTTCACCAATGAAAGCCTTGCTCTCATACTTTTCTGTACCGGTATATATTTGTGTGAAAATAGGTTTCAGATGTTCATTTGACCGACATGTAAATACCATGATCTACTCGGAGAAGACTCAAATGGTTCAGTGAAGTATTTATTTAGTTAAATTCATCTAGCTCGGCAAATTCACACATTATCATAAACGAATTATAGTTGTGCATATAGTCTGTTTCTGGATTAAAACCATTCTTCGTCATGAAATTTTGTAAATACTTCAGAATGTGTCTAAGTATTGAATTCCGTAGGGTATTCGGAAATCAACCTCTGGAGACCTGTAAAACGCGCATTCCTGCATCGAGCATGAGTTCTTGTATTCACTCCTTCCCAAATAGAAAGTTTGATTTGACTCAAAAGTGAATCAACCTTACTATGACAAGTGGGACAAATTTATGCAAGATTATCAAGTCAAGCCAAAATGGTTCAAAGAAGGTTGAATCAAGCAGTCTTGTTTACGAGAATCAAGGTTGAAAAAGCCAAATATAATGTACTTCTTAAAAGAACTTTTCCCTAGGCTGCAATCGATCCAAGGACCACTGGCACATATAGGTGATACTGTAGTCACCAGACCAGGAAAACACACGCCCTACCTGGTTTTCCAAGCGTTATTTATAATTAGTTAATCAAATCGCAAGCCGCCTGTAGATTTTGCGAAGATCAGCTTACGACGAAAAGCTGCTGGCACGTGATGGGACTTCAACACACTGAGACAAGGGCAGAAGTGCAACGAAACAAAATTCAAATAAAGTTAAAGTTTCACAAGCTTCCTCGCACAGCTGCTTGTTCTAACAAGCTTGAATTAGTTTAGTTATTACAACTAAGTCACTTTTGTTCCAACAAGTTTGTTTAACGCTTGTTTATTAAGTTTAACACAACATCCATTTTAATAAGCTTAAAAAAAGTGACTGACAACCTTGTTGAATTCTGTCATGCTATCTGGATCGTAACTTTTGACACTATTTCCTTACAAAACAGGTACTTAACAAGTGATTTCCGTACATAACACATACTATACTATGAAACTCAGCTGCCTTCAGTATTCAACATGGTCACTCAGGTCGAGGATCCACCAAGCGCAAAATGAGTACTCTCATTGGATTCACTCAAGTTGAAAGGATGAACGTGGCTGAAATTCATCGCGGAATGTATATTGAAATTCATCCTATATGTATTAAAATTCATCCAAAAATACGAGTAGGTATTCAAGTTCATTAAAGACTGTGTATTGAAGTTCATCGGAGAATGTGTATTGAAATTTATCGGGGAATGTGTATCCGAAATATGTATTGAAATTCTTACTATAACGTGTATTGAATTTCATCGAAGAATATGTATTGAAATCCATCGAAGAGTGTGCATTGAAATTCATCCAAAAATATATATTGAAATTAATTGGAGAATGTGTATTGAAATCATCGGAGAATGTGTATTAAAATTCATTCGAAATGTGTATTGAAATTCTTACTATAACGTGTATTGAAATTCATCGAAGAATATGTATTGAAATCCATCGAAGAGTGTGTATTGAAATTCATCCGAAAATATGGATTGAAATTAATTGGAGAATGTGTATTGAAATCATCGGAGAATGTGTATTGAAATTCATCGTAGAACGTATGTCTTCTGTTGAAACCAGCCCTTGAGACGGGAATGATCTCAAAAGTTTCGAAGATAAACCGAAATCCATATCGAGGGTTATCATTCAAGCGGCAAATTGTCTTTGAGAAGAGGATACAAAACTCGAGGACCTGATACGATCAGTGCTTGAGTGCGGATGAAACGTCGTGTAGCTTTTGTTTTCAACCTTGCTTAGTATTTTACAGTTCACCGGAGAGTGATTTTCGAATGTCCCTCGTACATTTTTTTTTTTTTTTTGCAATATGGTACGTTGCCTTCATTCTGTTAGCGACATGAATCCATCGCTTACAACTAGACCTCATTTCGTTTAATGAGAACCAGGAAAGTAGATGATGTCTTCCTATCCATATGTAAATAAAGGAATGAAGCGGAGTTTTCTAACATATATATTTTCACTGCAGCTCTGACGACCTCCTGTGGCGACAAACCCAATTTTCAATCCCCGTAACGCAATTGCTGTAGGTAGCCAGACAATTTTCTTGTTTCGATTTTTTTCCCCATTACATCTGCATCCTTGCTGGATGGAGAAATTGCTACGTGCATGCAATTTTATGAAGTTGTTTAACTTTTTTAAGTCCATAATATATGATTCCCTACTACATCTTTTTTAAGTTTTAGTATGGTTGAATTGTCACGCTTGCTACCTTATAATTGATGGGTTCAATTCCCGGGAGGATTACAAGTGGTTAAAGCCCACATTAAACTTTAGGTTCCATCCTTAGGACGTAATCATTAGTCGAGGAACGGCAACCGAAAACGACCATCGGTTCATTTTACCCATATACCTTCGGCTCATAACTTACCTGCGGACAAAATACCAAATATCAGCAAACAAACAGCAAGTCATTTTTAAAACTGTTTAATAGCTCACGTACGATTATACTTAATTGGGAGTTGTTATATTTTTGTAGGTGTTATTTTATTGTTTTATTTAGTGTTTTACTGTGGTGTTAGTGCCAGTTAAGAGTAGTGCCTTTTTAGGCCCCTTGATAGCAAAGCTATAACAAAAGGAACCTTATGATCTCGCTCATGGTATCCGTCCGTCCGTGTTCAGAAATTAAATCTCGGGAACTACAAGGTGTAGAGAGATGTTTGAGATGTCGTTGGAAAGGTCTTGGACAGAGTAGCTCAGAGCCGTCGGAACCTTCTTGATTGGTGCAGTGGTTCAGTTTTGTCAACCAGTTTTTTTAAAGTCAACTGCTCTAATTACTTCCATTCAGTTAGGCCTAGCTGCACCAAACTTCACCAAAACACTGCAGCTGACAGTGTTCACAAACTTTTTTTTTAATGGAAATTAATGTTTGCGTGACTAAGAAACTATCAAGAGACCAGAGCCTTGGCAATTATTAGTAGAATCGCATCTCTAACTTGTTTCTGTGTGCATGCACCGGTACGCATTCCGTTAAACCTTCTACCATTATTAATATAGCCTTAAGAAGCCACTTCCTACTCTATGTGTTTCTGTTCATATTTTAAAATGCGCTGCTTAAATGGAAATCAACAATGAACAGACCATACATATTTACGATGCAGTTGAGATTTTTACTATTTACTTTAGCTGAGAATGTTCATAATGGCGAATGTCATACGGCGGGCTTACAAATTTTTCATCTGTAATTGAGCCGTTGGATGGCAAAGTGGTGCAAGTCACTTTTTTGCCTGAAATAAGATCAAGTGGATTTTCGGTAACTTGAAACCAAAATCTGTTCGGAAAGTGACGAATGTCAGAGTTTGAAAAGAGGCCAAGAGATTGAGGACCACAAAATCGTCGTAAAATCGAATCCACGATAATCCTGCACGGCAAAGTGGTGCAAGTCAGACTCACAGCACTGTGACGTACGAAAAGGTTATCTAGTCACTGTAAACCAAGAACAATATTAATTGGTTTAGATTGTCATTTTGTTACAGTAAGGCTGTGCTTGCATGTTTAGTTGTTAGCGTGTGTGTGTGCTTCAAAGAGGATTTAGTATCAAGACGTTCGCCACGTTGACGACGAAATGTATAGTGAGAGATGCATGTACTGGCCGAAACCGTCATTTGAAGGTTGCACTTTCCTGTCTGCGACTTTTACAAGACCCAGCAGTGTTAGTGGGATTTTTGGACTATATTTTCTTGGTGCCTGACCATTCGTATTTACTTCTACTCAATAGAATTGAAGTTTAAGGGACAAAACAATTACATCCCATCTGACTGGTATCGGATCACTGAGAACACCCGCAAGAAAAACACTCGCATATGCCTCAACAAGGTTGTGTTTCAACGGCAGCTTTGGAAAAGACAACATCTAATCGCAAGAAAAAGGCGTTTCGTCGCTCTCTATCTTTACTACAAATCTAATGGTTGCAGTACAGAAGATCTGACCCCACGAAAATATTCTATAAGGAAACGCTTAATCCTGGCACGCCCTTTGATGAATTGAAGATCACACGAGGAAACAAAGGACGACCAGTACATCTGCACAACTTTCAACAGGAACCACTTTACTAAGAACTTCGAGTCATCATCAAGCTGTATATGGTTTCAGTGATATTACCGATTTGTTTTCCGTGACTTATAACTAGTGTTCGATTTGCTGGGGAGGATGCCGGGAATTTTCCCTGGTACGTGAGGATTTCATCTCTGGTTATTGATTCCGAACATCATCCCAACTAGAGATAAAATCTTTGTATTTCTACCTAAACAGATGGTATGTTAAAACTTACCAGCAGCCACTAGTTTTAGGATCCTCCTTCGTAATTTTTAACAAATCAAACACTTCTTATAACTCAAAATCGTTCATTTGCTGCTATACCTTGTTATTGTCTACATACTCTTCTGTTAGAAAAGGGTGTGCATGGCAAAGTGGTGTAAGTCAATAATCGTTTGTCTGCTATGTTTTTTTATGGTAAATACAAAATATACTACACATATTTCAGCGTTATGCCTATAACGAGTCTTCAGAGATAAACGTCTCGTTACATATAGACATACATCTATAATATTTGTAGGATTTCCTGTATTTATTCTCAAATTATATCGCAGTATCACGACATTACCGCCAACACCAATTTCCCTACCAACCCCTCAATTATGTTATATGTCACTCAAAACACAGGCATTCTCTGTATATATTCTGAACCTTTGCCCTTTCCAAAATGGCACAGTACTTTAGCAACATAACGGACGCACAATAGCACTTTGTAATTTTTTGCCGGATTTTTCTATATAAATTTTAATAAAACTCGCAATATCTCAAAATGTCCCCCAAAGTGACTTACACCACGTTGCTATCCAACGGCTCAATTGAAATCTTCAAATTGTGAGTTTGTTCATTTGAAAAACGTTCCTAAATATTATCGAGACTTACTTACTTATTCTATGGCTTACGGAACTCGCAAGTTCGTCGCCGTAGTAACAAACGTTAGCCATCGAAATCTATCCTGGACAAGATCAAGCCAGTTTTCATAACAAAAACCTACATCTCGAAGATCCCTTCTAATATTCTTCTCCCAACGTCGTCTTGGTCTTACCAATGGTCTCTTTTCCTCCGGCTTTTCAACCAAGATGGAATACAATCTTCGTTTTTCTCCCATCAGAGCAACACGAACTGCCCATCATAGTCGTCACGATGTCATTATACTTACAACATCGGGTGAGTCGTACAGTCCGTGATGTTCTTCATTATGCAGTTTTCTCCATTCTCCTGTCATCTCGTCCCGTTTCGGCCCGTATATCTTTCTCAAAACCTTATTTTCAAACACTGTTCATCTGTTATGGTCGTACTCTAAGTTTCGCAACAGTAAAGTATTACCGGCAGAATAACCGTTCTGTATATTTTCAGTTTCAATTTCCTTGATATTAATCGCTAGGTTAGGAGTTTTTGGACTGAATAGAAACATCCATACTAAGCGACTTTTTATTTCTTCTGTGACCTCGTTTTTAGCTTGTTACGTATGCTCCCAAGTATTTAAATTTGTTTACTTTCTCTATGTTCTCATTCTTAATTGTTATGTACCTATATTCGTTATTCCCTGTGTTTCGGCTTGTTATCATGTATTTTGTTTTCTCTATGTTTACCTGTAGAATGGCACGCTTCTAAGACATCGGTGTTACTTTGTAGTCCTCTATATCTTCCCCAATTAAATCTACATCATCCGCGTACACGATTAGTTTATTCAAGCGATTCAACGTTAGTCCCTTTTTGTAATCTTTTATTTTTAAAATCGCATATTCTAAAGCAAAGTTAAACAGTAGTGGTGACAAGACATCACCTTGTTTCAGTCCGTTGCGAATCTTGAAACTAGCTGACATTACCTGCCCGCACTCTGCCTATGAGGTCGCTGAGACACATTTTCACTAGCTGAACAAGTTTGTTCGGAATTCCAAATTGTACCAGGATACTGTAGAGCTTTTCCCTTTTAATAGAATCATAAACCTTCTTAAAATCAATGAATAGCAGCTGAACAGTCCCATTGTATTCCCATTTCTGCTCCAAGGTTTGTCTCAAGGCGAAAATCTGGTCCAACGTGGGTTCTATTTCTTCTAAATCCACATTGGTGATCTCCAGTTATTTCATCTACGTGTACAGTTAGGCGTGTTAGCAGAATATTACTTAATACTTTGTAACAGGTTAGAAGTAACGAGATTCCGCGGTAATTATTACAGTCCGATTTATTGCCTTTTTTTTATAAACAGGAATTATTATTGAGGTTTTTCGTTCCTTTGGAAGCTCCTCCTTTCTCCATATAGCGTTTATCAATTTATGCAGTTCATTGATTAGTGCTGTTCCTCCCACTTTAATTCATTCGGCTGGAATATTGTCTTTTTCCGGTGATTTGAAAATTTTCAATTTCTTTATCGATATTTCGACCTTGATCTCGCTAGTTTTGCGTATCCACGGTTCTGCGGTATAGATATAAAATTCTTCTGTTTGTTCTCCGTTGTGTACATTAAGAAGTTTGTCGAAATAACTTTTCAACACATCGATAATTTTAGTCGGATTTTCGGGACTTCTTTTCCAAGTTTCATTGTTACCCGCATTATTTCCATTATCCCTTTAAATATGAAGAAACTTATGGGGTAAGTTTTGGCATCGATTAACTCCTCTATAAACACAAGAACAAATAATTACATTTTTTTTAAACAAATGAACAAAATGGCAGATGGAATTCCTCTCTTCTAATAAATGTTTTATTATCATAATTTGCAATGTTTAAGTTGAATAAATAGCTATGTCCTCAGCAAGTTGACAAGTCTAAATGATGACATTCCTCAGCGAGTACTCCTTCCTTCGAAAGGAAGAAATAGTAAAGGTATAGTTACAAGGACTCTAGTCTACATACCATTCTCGTATTAGCCTCGTAAAACTGGAGAAAAGCTAGAAAAATGACACCAAGAAGGATCCATCCCCAGGTCCCCAGGACTGACATCCCCAGGACTGATCCACAATGGTATACACTTGACTGTTAAGAGCGCATTTTTACCATGCCTAAGATTTTTCTCTTTCTTTCCCTGTAACCGCAGGCTATCGTATCAACCAAGAGAGGTAAAGGGAAACTGATTTCAGATTTTGCGTTCTCTACTTGTCAGGTTGTTTATAATTATGGCCACTCTAAATCTGGCAAGTCCTTTTTAATTCGTTAACTTTCTCAATTTAAAGCATCCACTCTTGTGTTTCAAAAGATCTTTCACTAGGTTGTAATTTAGGCCACCCTAACTTTGAAAAGTTTGTGTTGTCTCTTTAAAATAATAATTATAACGTTATCTGAATAGTATCGTCGTGAAGACTTACAGGTATGTGTGTGCACAAACGTACAAACGTATACTATCTAATTCGCCTCCTTGAGGACGTCGTGGAAGCACTTACGGTTCCGATGTAGCTAAAAGGGCTAGCCACTTCCCGTTTGCAAAAGAACGGAAGATAGGTGGTACGGGAAATAAGCCTAATTCAGAGGCGACCAAGAGTCGCGTTGCTATGGGAACAACGAAAGGCGCCGCTCTAGTAAGGCAAACAACTGGGCGGCCTTGAATCCGGATTCCTCTCCTTTGCGCATCATCCTTTTCAACATTTGCCTATTTTCTCTCCTTTTCTGGATGGAAGTTTGGGTTCAAGACCTTTTCCTTTTTTTACTAAACCTTTAGCAAATAAAAAAAACTGAAATTAATCAAATAGTTGCGAAAATGCTTAGGAAAAAAACGAAGATATTCAATGCAGAGACAATAACTTCTTTTTCTTCGTTTTTTGAGATAATGGTATTCGTGATTCAACTCTTCATTCAGCTTCCGTTCAACTTCTTTTTAATAGTTTTAATTATTCATTGTTTACAGTAGGAAATGAACCCTAGTTCTTCCGAAACCTTCTACTTTGATTTTAACTTTTAAAAGCAGTTCTCTGCTTTTCTTCATCTAACTTCTTGAAAAATATCTTCTTTTTTTTATTCTCTTTATTAGTGGAAAGGTTTTGCTAATGAAATTAATGACGTTATCTTATTCCCACTGCATTTCTTTCTATTTGAGGAGCAGTTACTTATTTCAAGTGGTTTCCAAAATTACTATTAGATGTCTCGACAAGCGTTATTGTGTGCTGCCATCTATCGATATTGTTATAGAAATAATTCGTATTTATTCTACTGCTAAAAGCATCGTGTTCTCCAAGGATAAAAATATTCTCTTTTTTTTCACTTCCAATGTTAGTATAATTTATTTCATATACGGTATATTCCATACGTTGTGAATTCTTTCATTATTAAAGTCAGCTGACAATGACTCGTAATCATATTTACATAAACATTTCGAACAAAATAGAACGTTTATTTTAAAATATTATCATCAAATTATTAACTCCATACCCTTAAAATTTCGTTAATATCTATTTTGTTGAGAATTAGTCATGATAGTCACATGGTATGAGGTTTTGGTTTACAAGTTATATGGTTCTCTATTCAACTCCCAGCTGAGATGTGCGTATTTCTCTTCAGGTTTGTAACTTAGCAGCTTACTGAGTCAGGATGGGCTGAAGTTAGTAGTTTTCTAATTCACTCATAAATTCAAATATTCAATAGAGAAATCTTTCTATTTCATGGACAAATTTTCATCAATTCGGAAGAAGTTAAGCAAATTTAAAAAAAAAGTTTCATAACTTGCCCCTAAGATTGCCTGTTTTTATCCTTTTACTTTCTTTAAAACTAAATAATGTACGCCGTTTACGGGTTTCAATTCAACATATTTCGCCAATAAGAAAAATCATAGAATTTGAACTTAGTGCCAGTACTTCTAAGAAATGCGTGAATTCAGGGTTTTATTTATCCAACGTCACAATAACTGTCCTTTAATTTTATAAGAGAAAGGCATTTCCTGTACTCTGTATTCGATTTAATAGCTCTCTACGTTCCATCTTCCTCGACGCCCTGTCGTTATTTGTTGACGACAGCACCTATAATTTTGGCAGTAAAGGTTTGCCTAAACACTGTACCTACATACAAATTTCCATCAAAATCAGGTGCGTGTTCCTTGTTAGAGAACACTCTGACACCTGGCGAGTGTTCCTTGTTAGAGAACACTGAGAGAGAAAATAAACAGAATTAGTTTCATGAGTAAATAATATTATTACAGGACTTAATTTACGTTGGAATGAAACACCATGCTCCTACATATATATTTCATACCTACAATAGATGTCATTGCAAGACCATGAACGACAGGATGAAACACCATGTCTCTACATATATTCCGTACCTACAATCGACACTTAAAAATGTTCTTCCAGTTGCTTGGAAAAAGTCAAGAAAGTAGTTGAATGGAACTTGACTAACAATACTCACGACAAGAATACTTAGAAATTTCCTCTAGTATCTCTACTATTGTTGAGATTCATATTGTGAACCTGCATAATAGTTTACACAATTTCTTCTAAGTATTCTTTGCTTGAATATTTTTGGAAACTGAAGGGTTTCTGAGTATTGTTAGTTAAGTTCCATTCAGCTAGTTTCCTGATATTTTCCAGGCAACTGGACGAAAAGATTTAACTGTGGCTGTCGTACTATATATTTCATACTTTTAGAAATATTTCATACGTATTTAAATCTAGTACAGTACATCTGTTTTATACGTAGTAGGCCCAGATAAAAGTTTTCTCTCAGTGCAAAGAAAAAGTTAATAGCATATTAAGTGTACAGGTCCAGTTTTTAATTGAGGTCAGGACAGGTGTGTGCTGGAGGGGGCTTGAAAGGGCTCAATCAAACCCTTTATTAAATATTTATACTTGTTCCGAGCCCTTGGTTAAGATTGCTTTCGAAGAAAAATCAATCAAATGAATGTAATTTTCTAATTTAGTTCAATTCTCATTATTGACCCTAAGCACGATACGCCACTATTCCATCGCTACGAAATAACATTATCACGAATAGTGTATTCATTCTTATGAGTAATGTTTTTCTCGTGCGTTCTGAAGGAACTTGCGAACCCCTCGTAAAATTATTAGGAGCACACCCCTGGGTCACGATGAGTTCTGCTGATATTAAATATACTGTTAGTTCTCAACACCATAACCAAAACATAATATTACTGTACAATAAAAGCCCTACCACATTTAATAATAGTAAATAACATAGGATTCAAACGTTCGTTAACATGCTACAGAGAGGATAATATATATTATATTCCAAAGCTCAGTAAGATTTTTGTTTGTTCCACGTAAAAAATACAAATAAATTTATTTGAATGTATTTATTTCTATGTTAGTCATTCGTTTGTCGGAAGTACATGAAATATTCGGAAATAGCCTATACTCCAACCACAACAAAATGATTCAGAATGTTTTACCGACCTTGTAATTTACAAACAATAATATTCCATTTTGTAACAGTAATATAATAATTAGAGTTTCCAGTTTGGTCTTGATATGAAAAGAAAACAATTAAGCAGTTAAGAGTTTGGCGCCGTAGCGTTATAGGTTGGTTCCATTCTCGCTCAGATGGCAGCACAATCTCCGTATTTTTCGTTGCAAGAAATTGCAATGCTGCTCCTACAAATTCAAGTTTAGAGAGTTCAAACTTTACGAAAAGAAATCTAATAATAATTTCAAGAGTATTTAATTTATGTTTTGTTCATTCTTATAGCTTCATTATTGTAGGTTTAGATATTCACCACAGTCAAGCGATTTCAACAATGAACAAAAAATAAAATAAGAAAAATGTCACGGATAGATCTATTGAAATGGTTATGGACTTCCTTCGCTAAAAGTTTGAACTCTTTAAGCTTGAATTTGTAGGAGCAGGACTGGAATTTCGCGCAAGGAAAGAAATGCGTTAGAGACATATGGAGGAGGCCTATCGTTAAAGTTCGTAGCTTTACACCAGCGTTTGCCAACCTTTTATTACAAGAAAATAAATTCTTTTCTTGGCCATATTCTAACAATTTACTGCGTTTATCAAAAAACAAACAATATTGTTTGAGAGAATGAGTCACACCTGTCCTTTTTATAAGATTTTATCTTAATTGACTGAAGTGTCGAGACACTGTTAAAGAAATGAGATATATACAGTATATCACTTGGAGGTCGTCAGTCAATATATTTCTTCAACAACAACAAAAAAATATAGATGAGAAATGAAATTCAAGAAGAAACCTGTTAATTGAATGAGGGATTTCAGTATCTCCACTTTTAATCTTTCTTTCTCTCTCTCTCTCTCTCTCTCTCTTTCTCTCTCTCTATGGAATGAGGAACTTTTCGTGTTAACTTCAAACGTAATGGTAACGTGGTAAAAATTATAAAGCCAGCCAAAAGCAGCGAATATTCTTCTTTCCCTCTCGCTTTTTCTGGTATTTATCCTCTTTTAATTTCTCTTCTATCTTATTGCTGTTAGAGGTCGTCGTCTTCGTCTCTTTTTCCCGCGGTTGCTCGCTCATGTTTCTATCTTTGTTTTGTGCAATTAAAATAAAGGCATGGTGAGATTTCATGATGGAAACAGAGATGACGAGGCTTGCTCCTTATTTCGTGCCTTCTCATCAGTTTTTCTCTCATTACTGAGTTCTTTTCTTGTCTCTCTTTCTCTCTCTTAGACTTTCATTCTGTGTAATTGAGTGACGAACTGCTTAGACGACTGGTATCCACCCATCTCAAGAGAGTTGGAACAATGTTTCCATCTCTTAAATTAATTCGTCTACTTGAACTTTACTTTGATACCAGACTTCTAGGCTAGACAACGATCTTTATGCTTCGTTGTATTAGACCTCGAAAAAGCATTCGATAGGGTATCGCATGCTGATGTGCTCCACAAACTATGTTATTTTCTTATCCTCCGTTGCTATATTTATTTCATTCATTCCTTTTTAAAAGGACACATTGCTTAATTTTTTATTTATAATAGACTTTCACTTGCGAGTTTTCTGTAGTGTGGGGTACCACAAGGATCTGTATCGTAGCAACTAATATACATCCCATATGTTCTGATCTTCCGTAATTACTACCAATCGTACAGGATGGTTTAATATATGGAGGCAAATTTGTAGCAGAATTTCTGACGCTACAGAAAAAACAAAGTTCTTAAGAATACAGATTAATTCCACTCCATTTCGGTTCAAACATGGAGTGTAAATTCAACTCTTTACAATGGTAAATAAAATTAATATTTCTCGATAGATTAGTTACGAGGCACTAAAGTAAAATTTAGTTTTCCGCAGTTGATTTGCATTGGTCAATATTAGGAGTAAAACCGAGATTTCAACGGGTTGTTGTACAGGACGGCCATAAGCCATAGTACTGTTAAAACCCATAAAATTAATTTTATCGTATCGTGTGGTTGTCAGTGTTGCCAACCTGGTATCAAGTCTTAATTTTTCTAATAGTACTACATCGGTTTATTGGATATTTGGTGTCCTCTAGTGATTATAAACATTATGCGTGAAGCACATAGTGCAGTGTTGCAAGATGTGAATATTATAGTAAATTAAACAGGAAACATTAACATTGTGAAGATTTTACTTTGTATATTTTTCACTGTATTGATTGCAAATCAACTTTCAGAAGCTAAATATTACTTTTCTGGAGATTTTATAATGTATCGAAATATATTCATTTTATTTACCATTCTAACAATACTCCAAGTTGGAAACCTTGCATGGCAAACTTTATTTCAAGCAATGACAGTTAAAAACACAGGGTGGTAAAGGCATGGTATATAGAAGAAATGAAGAAGGAAGTGGTCAAAGCCTGTATTCTTATTAAGAAGGGAGAGGTCAAAGCCTGTATTCTTGGTACTATCCTGTCATTCGACTCATATGACTGGCAAAAATCCTAGAAAACCTTAGACACCTTTTCTGCACGTCGTTTCTTCGGGAGAAGGCAGGACGCAATATGCTTTCTTTTGTAACTTTTATACATGTGCCTCATGTCGCGTGTGTAGGTTGATAAAACGAAGAAAGATAAAATAGCTGGGTAGTATTGCCAGTGCGTTTTTTTGCATACGATAGGGAAAACACTTATCAACTGGTCAGTGTAACACCTGGCAACACTTCGACTCCTTCGGCTGAAAAATACAAACTCAGTATATTATCAGTGTTTAGGTAAACAAACGTCTCGCGTTCGCTAGAACACGAATGCCTGTCTTTCAGAATGAGACAGCTGAAAAGGTCGCAGTTGCATGAAAGCACCCATTTTCCTCCACTGTTTAACAGTACATGCTGTTTGTGCTGCCTTCTTGTCGCGCGAAAGGAACGTTGTGCATAATCGTATTTACTGGAGAAAGCGTCTGGGTATCCTCTCACAGCTTTTATTTACATAAGTGAAGAGTACAGGGAAAAGGGGGATGTCGTTTTTTACTACTCAGTGGTAGCTAACCGCTAGGAAAGATTCAGTCCCAAAGTGTAAATAATCCACAAGTGAAAGCGGTTTTTAGAACATTAAATACATGAGAGTAAGTCACAGAGTTAGACTTTAAAACGCATTTTATGAAAAAATCACATTTCTTAGACACCCCTCCCCTTCTTTCCATGTACTATATAATTCATAAAGAAAGAAGAAACGACCTTTAGTTTCAATGAATGTAATAATATAGTGGTGGCGTGTAACTTAGAGAAATTCTAGTAGGCTCAGTCTGGTTAGCGGCTGTGAACAGAGTTTGAACTAGCGCACATTTCGGTACCGCGTGGTAGACAGATTAACAACAGAAACACCTACTTTTATTATTCTTCATTTATAGGAAAACAGTTTTACGTTTTGCAGGGAAATTCAAGTATTTTTAAAAAAATAAGTTATGGCTTGTTAGTTTTGAAAATTTTTGCAAAAAAATCTTCTACTTACACTAGATTTTTGCAACACTGTCAACCATAAGAGAGATGGCTGACTGAAGAAAAGGAGAAGCACTGGGTAGTATTACGTAGAGAAAGAGATATGATGAAAAAAAAACCGGAAGAAAATGGAAAAAGAAGGAACTTCGATCCAATTAACTTGTGGTAAATAACCCTGGAGTTGGGATTAAGTCGGGGAGGTTTCCTTGTCAGCGCCAGCCAACCAATTAACTGTGAGTGTCAGTCACGTGATCTTCTCATTTCATCCTATATTTCTCCCTCTCTCTCTCTCTCTCTCTCTCTCTTCATCCATCTTCCTCTCTTTGTGTAATCCCCATCTTCTTTCTCCTTTTCGGTGAATGTTGGATTGTTAAAGCTCAGTCTTGTCGTCCATTTTAATTTATTCACATTTTTGTCAAGAGATGGCGCAATGTGGTCTCTTGGTGCTTTGCATTCTTCTCAAATAATGATTGATTAGCAAAAGAACAAAGCGGATTGCTTTACATAATACTCAAAAGTTTATTTCATTCTTCAAAATGAAGTTAAAGTTCCGTCATCGGGTAATCAACGGGCCTCCTTCAAGCACGGAGAAGTAACAGGAAAAGCAGACGACAGCTCCTGTGTGATTGGTCACGGACAACCTAAATATTTTGACGTTGTCAAGTTTAGTCAATTAAAGCATGCAACTGTAATAATTTCATGAGTAGTATAAATGAATATCGCAACAAACCAGTTTCTAAGTACATACGCTTTTAGCAATAACAGAAAGGAAAAAGTTGCAAGAAATCTATAATTGAGAACGTGCGGGAAACAAATTTTGAAACAGGGTGTTGACGTTCTTTCAAACTTACATAACAAATAAGTGAACCCAGACTGGTTTATACCAGCAGAGGCAAACGAAAAAGTCAGGAGAATAATACACATTGTATTTATTCAAATAGTGTGATAATAAGACAAACCAAAATCTGTTAATAATACAATAATGAACAGGCTGAGACAAAAAAAAATGCATATATAACAAAAGGAACCATCAATAGTTAGAAGGTATGAAGAAACATTGGATACAAAGACAAGAGAATTTCAGAAAGACTAAACAAATAGTATAACAAAACACCTACCGAAAAGGCAATGGATACACATTGAACATATAATAAAGAATACCGATCACCTGAACATCTACAGAAGATTAACAAAATACTTAGAAAACAAGAAAACATGAAATAATACCAACGACATTTGCAAGTGAAAAGAAAGGCCAGCTGAAATGAATAAAGCAAAGAAAGATCAAAGTAAATGAACAATGAAAACAATACAAGAACAAATCATTAAACAACATAATCTAAAGGCTAGAATTGCCTGATAATAAGTAAGAAGAAACAGCTGAAGAGAAAAATTGGAGTACTAGATGCACGATGGTATTTTGAGAGACACAATGCCTAGAAAGGCAACATAGAGAAGAAGGAAAATTGCGCAGAGAAATGCTAAAAGACAGACTGAACGCACAGAATATAAAAAAACGAGATACTGAATATGATAGAAAAGACAAGACAGTAGACAGTAGAAATGAGTAGACAGTATGAAAGAAACACAAATAACAGATTAACCACAAAGAAATGAAACAAGGTTTAAAGACACATACAGAAATAAAACAGAAAATATGAGACTAACAGTCATGGGGGTTAAGAGACAAAGAAGATAGAAGGTATGTACAGTCAATAACAAAGGACGGACATAATGCCTTGGCAAGCCGTGAGAAGAAACAAAGTACACAGATAATATGATGTAACGAATGAAATTAAGAAGTCAGGTTGAAAGAACAAAAGAAATAAGTGAACTATACAAGCAAATTAAGCAGAAGAAGACAAGATATGTGTAAATAAAAAGAAGAAACGAGAGACCAGTCGAAGCTCGAAAGAAACAGGAAACAGTCAAAGCTAAGAAACAATCCAAGTAAATCAAATTGTTCCAGGAACTTATATACTACCAGACAATGGGAGAAAATAGACGGAATTCACAAACAATGCGTGAAAACAGATGAAAATAGAGAAACAAAAGACATACTTTATAGATAAAATGAAAGAACGTATTAGTTGAGAAGGCAGAATGGAAGAACATGAAGAAGAAACAGGGTATACTAAAAACAATCAAAGAGGAAGTTAAAGTATACAAATAAAGAAAATTAAGAAAAACAGAAATGCTAACAATCAAGGAACTAAGAAACAAGTAAAGTGAATCAAATTGTTTGACTCAGAAATTAATTCTCTTTCAATGTACTTTAAAAAAAGGAAATAAAAAAATGGTTCACATGCATCAATGTAATTAAATCTCTTCAAGTATATTGTAATGTAAAGAGACTTTCGTCTTACAATGTTGCTAAGATCTTACTCTCTCTCTCTCACACACACACTCTATGCTTTCTATTGGTCTTGTTCTCTGAGTTAGTCTTATGTTCTGCGTTCTTCTCCTCTCTCTGCTTCTACTCTTTGGTAAGGAGCAGAAAAGAAACCCTTGTGTTTACAGAACAATATAGACCACAGCGTTCATTCCCTGCCAGTGGAATAATGTCCCCAGGGGGTTTAATCTCTGCAATGGAATCTTGAAAAGTTTTACTCTTACAGAAAACAAGGAAAATAATAAACTTAATCTGTGCAGGATTGGAAATTCGGAAGAACGCAAAACAACACTTTTTTTCTTTTAGAAAAAATAAGGGAAAATTTTACAGACAAGGTAAAAGAGAGGGAAAGCGTATGGACTCTTTTGTGGAGTACCTTTCGTATAGTCTAAAGAACTTCTTATATTATTATGTTTTCTCTCCTTGATTTTAAAAAGTATTAGGGGAATTGCATAGTTGAATTTTCCATTTCGCATGTAACCTTTGATCTTTGGACAGGTTGTGTGTTTATGTTAGACAAGAGGAAATCATTTGTCAGGGCTGACATAATATGATTTCCAAGAAAGAATTTCTAAGTAGATTTTAAATCTGTTTGTTTTATTTATCTTTTTTTTTCGTTCTGTAAAAGTTATAGTTGCTTGTTAAAAGAAAGAATCTTATTAAAACTGAGTTAACTTGAACCAAAGATTGAAGTGTTTTTTTTTCAGTTAAGAATACTAAGAAAAACTTTGGTCTTTTTATTTCGTTATTTGGTTAATACAAAATATTTATTTACTGTTATAATGGCTCAGGGAATCCGCCAGGGTTTCCAGTTTGGGAAAGTGTAAACTCAAAATTGGGAGGGTGTAAGTAGACGGTTTCTATCGATTGTAAATTGGGGGATGACACCCCCCACCACCACCACAGAGTGTCTGGCGGAATCACTGTAGTGGCCGCACAGGAAAAAAAATTGGAGCGGAGGAAACCAGTACTTATTCCTGCTTTGCTTTGCCTTAACTCCGTTTTGTTTCATTTCCAACCTGCCTTTATTTTTCTTCTTGTTTGCTGTGCGACAACCTTTAATTTAAATTTTAGAATATGAAGTGATTTGGGAGGTAATTAAGATGGGAATAACAGAGTAGTTAGATGTGTTAATTAAGAAGGAAATACATTTTCTTATAACCAATTTATAAAACATTAAGAAAACATGATTACGAGGGTTAATTACAAGAAACCTGGCCCAATAAGGTTAAGGAGATGCTTGTAATTATTAATGTAGAATATATGATTCTTTGTGTAGGTGTACGGAACGTCGTAAGGCGGGTATTTTTAAAGGAATAAAAAAAATATCTTTTTCTTTAAATTTCGCTTTGTTTGTCTGTCCATTTGTAAAACACATTCGCGCCTAGGCGAAAGTAAAGAGAGACGAAGTAACTTCAGCTATTGCTTCATTAATCTCGATGTTAGCACTTTGTGTTCAATCCGGTAAGAATACAATATTCCCATACGGTATTTTATACATTATGTGCACTTAGTTGTTAATAACGTATACTAGCATCTAGAGAGAGAAACTGGCTTCAGATTTGAGTACAATGACCTTGATTTAGAGGATCGTTTGCAATCTGGTGATGTTACAGCTTATTATTAATGTATTTTTGCATTATAGGCACTCGTCCATAACGCAGACTCGAGCTTTAAAGAATGCAAATAGGAAGTCCAAATTTCAGTTTAGCATCCTCGTGACCAAAACTTATATTAACGGTACTTTTGTACTATATGCACTTCAGTGAAATTTTCTTATATTTTACTCAGATTCTTCAGTATTTTCATGTATTACTTTCTTCATCTTCACTAGAGATACCAAGTATCAGAAGCCGTGTTTAGTGCTTGATATACTGCAAGAATTACAGTACCTAACATGTTTCTCGTTCAGTAAAAGAGATCGCAAATATTTACTTAAAATCACTGTTACGCATACAATGTAAATGCTATAATTCTGTTGGAAATATACTGACACATTGACAGCATTTACGTCATCTCGCGAACAACGAAAACACCATCAACTGTAACTGACTAGCACTGTTAAGTATTACGGTTTAAATGCTGTGGCTTTGCAGTAAAGTACTATTGAATGGACAGTGACTGAACTGTTCTCTGTACTGTAGTCTTTTGGCAACTCAACAGCCAGTATTTACAATACAGAATTGTATACTTTTTCTCTCCTCGTGTCAGCTCAGGGAATAAAAGATTGGCAATGAGAGGCTTGTAAATGCTATGACATCACAACACAAGTCTATTGCGAGATACATATAAATGGTATAGCTCCTCTCTCCCTGTGTGTCAGCTCAGGGAATAAATGATTGACAATGAGAGGTCTGTAAATGCTATGACATCACAACACAAGTCTATTGCGAGATACATA